>VYZT01045401.1:19728-49520 GCA_013400735.1 Pomatostomus ruficeps
GGGGGGCGGGCGGAAACAGATATTGGGGGGGGAGGAGGGGGCAGCAGTGACTGGCCATGGGATAAACCAAAACCTGGCCAACATCACACTGCAACAATGCTCAATAAATTTGTGTTGTAATGCAGTCACCAGGCTACTGATAGTCAGGTTTTTAGAATGTAAACCTTGCAGATAAAATGTAAGCAAATAGTCTCCCTTAAAAATAAAAATCAACAAAAGCACAATAGAATTGTTCTAAATTTCACTGGTTGCCAGCATGCTACCAGTCATTTTCTACATGCCAGTCTTCTAGTGGGTATCATAACATGTTCTGTAAAGAATATGTTAAAATCAAAAATTATCTGAGGCCATCCTTCATATAATGCTATAGGCATGCTTGTATTTTTGTTCTCATAATAGTCAGAAGTTTTGAGAAACCCCAGGTCTACATATCCAGAATTATAGGAAAGCTATTTTTTCATTCATTGTTTTAGTGGGTTTGGCTCACTTTTGATGAGAGCAGCTGTAGAAGTGGCCAGGTTAGAAGGTGAAACTTACTGAGAAAAAGAACACGATTGTTGAAAAGTACTGACAGACAGAAGGGACTGGCAGAGAAAGGACTCCCAGGCTGAAAGTGCCAGCCTGGGAACTAGGCCTAAAAATGATAAACGTCCTTGAGGTACATCTTGGTACACAGACACTTGACACATCCTGAGATACTACTGACAAGAACAAAAACAAGGCACTGTAACAGCAATTTATTGTCTGAAAAGGTAGAAAACTGTCTGGAAAAATAAAATTACTCTGAAAGAACCGAAAATGCCATCATCTACTGGCTGTTAAGGTTAAAAAAATCAAAATCAAATGCATCTATTGTCAGCTCTAAGTAGTATGTCCTATGCCCTCTTATGTCTCTATGTTATAACAATGCATTTATTTTTATCTAAACTGTAGCCTGTCTCTCTGAGAACTTCCCACACTTCACCTACTTTTCCTTTCTTAAGCAGTTTGAATTCTCCACATTAACTTTTTATGAAATCTTGGACTTCCACTGAGAAGTCCTGTCTGACTTCAGATTCTGAGACCGGTCATCATTGAAGTGAGATTCTGTCTGTTACCTTGTATCCCATTTTTGGGGTTCATTTGGTTTGCCCTCCTACTTCTGGGATGGTTGGATCCCCATCTGGAATCAGTTCGTCTTTCCCTTTGGGATTGTTTTTCCTGTTTGAAATCTGTCTAATTCACTTGATAGTGATGAGATATTTATCTCCCAATTAGTCCTTCATTATATCTGCTGTTAAATTGTTGATAAGTTGCTTCAATAATAAGTTTATGTAAAGGTATGTGTCTGCTTGTCTGTTGCTGTTATTGCTAGTTGCTACATGATTGATTACTGTTATTATGGATTGTTGACATTCTTTTGATTTATCCTATATCAATGAATGCTGATAATAATTTGTGATAGTTTGAGATATATATACTCAGTTTGTTAATCATAGCTATACTTGTTATGGGTGAGTTTTGTGATAGTTTATGTGGTAATGGTGATTCATATGGTATTGTGGTAATCTATAATATAGTAAAGAAATTTAAAGGAAAAGTCTCTGTGTCCTTGTGTATTACAGAATCCTACTAACCCTTTCTTGACATCTTTATACATCTGAAAAGCAGTAAGACTTTAGGTTTTGACAATCATTGAACTCAATGGATACAAGCCTCTTTGTCAAAAATACAGAATAAAGTGAAATGAATGATTGTTTAGATAGCATCACTACAAACATTCACAAGTAGCTATTGAAAGAGGGATGTGTTTTCTTTTTCTTTGAGTTGTCAAGTTTTAGGATGTATCAATAAATATAAGTAATTTGAATACAATGTTTGAGCATTCAAAAACAGGAGGTGAGAGGGGGGATGTTAATCAAATAAGTACCGGAAAGGATTAACTATGGATAGGATGGAGAGAGGATTAGCTATTACCCTATATAGACATCTACATCTAATGTAGCAAAAAAACCCAAGATACACCAAGTCAGCATGGAAAAAGGACATTTTTCCTCAGTCCTAAATTGAAATGTAAGCCAAAATTAATTAAAACCTGTAGCTAAGTAAATCATGTGTTACATAAGCTCTCAAATGAGATGTGTAAAAATATTTCTTACAATATAAGATGAATAGGTGAATATAATGTTTAAAATACATTTAAAACATGCTGTTGAGGTCAATTTTTATTGGTTATCTAGACTGTGATACTTATGTCTGAAAAGAGCAAATTTCATTAAGTCTTAGTGATTTAAAAGAAGCAAAAGTGACAGGACTGGTTCAAATGTGCAGCAATGACATCACAGACTACTACCAGCTCTGAGACAACGACCCATTCAGTACATTAATGTAATCAAAAATTATCTACATCATTAATTCAAAGGCAGGACAAAAATTCTGAGAATTTAGAGCAAACTTTGACTTATACAATTACATATATGTGCTTGATCATATTTCTGGTTAAATCTGTGGATTTTATGGTTTTGCTCTTGTTACAGAGTTTTTTTACAGTAACTACATATGGGTGGCTTGACAATACAGTACCCTCTAAAAGGCCTCTGTCATTCTTTCATGTTTACAAGAGGGTTCTAAATGACTTTTTGCACTTCTCATAAGCTTATGGTATGCTACAGATCATACACTATTTATCTGACACTACCTCCACTTAAATAAAATCAAATAGAGGAGACAAAAAAAAATCACAAGAATCTATGATAAGGCTAACCATGAGTGGATGAAAGGAACATGGTATTTGAAGCCTTTCTGGACTTTAGTAAAACTTTTAATACTGTCCCTCTGTACAGGTTTGGAGTGGGATGGAATTTATTTTTTTCCACAACAGCTACTATGGGGATGTGTTTTTTATTTGTGTAGAAACACTGTTGATAACACAGGGATCTTGTAGCAATTGCTGAGCAGTGCTTACACTGAGTCAACACCTTTTCTGTATCTCACCCCACTCCACCACAAGTAGGCTTGGGGTGCACAAGTGGTGCACAAGTGGGAGGGGGCACAGCTGACCCCAAGTGACCAAAGGAGTATTCCATACCATATGACACCATGCTCAGCAATAAGTCTAGTATTTACATCATGAAACACCTGACCAATGAACAGCCTACTGCAAGGAATGCTTTCCAACACTCTTGGTGGTGAGGGAAAGCAGAACCAGAGAATTTCTCAGAGATCACCATGATTTCACTTCATTTCAGTGCTGCAACAGGCAATATACATTAGTTGAATGTCATAAGTCCATGGGGCCTTGTGCGTTTCATCCCAAAGCACTGAATGACCTAGTCAATGTCATGGCAAGACCTTTTGATCCTTTACCAGTGGTCTTAGGAAACAGGGACATCCCCGCTTATTGAAAACTAGTCAACATTGTTCCAATTTACAAGAAAGGCAGGAGGAAAAAGACGAAAGTTAGAATGGAATGGAATAGAATAGAAAACAGCACAAGAATATTTCTTGATCTTGATTTTGGTAAGGCTTTGACACAGTCTCACACAAAATCATTGTTGCTATTGGTTTGATGGATGGACTTCATAATGGGTGGAACAGACTGAATGGCTGCATCCAATGTTGCAGTTCCTGGCTCTGTGTTCAAATGGAGATCAATAGCAAGTGGTGTCCCTCAGGATTTTGTGTCAGGACTGAAATTTTGAATATATTCATCAATGACATAAAGTGATTAAATACAGCCTCAGCAAGTTTTAGGATGACACTAAGCTGAGTTATGCAGTTGATATGCTAGAGGGAAGGGATGCCATCCAGAGGGAACCTTGACAGTCTTGAGGAGTGGTATAATGTGAACCTTATGAAGTTCAACAAGAGAAAGTGCAAGACCTTTTCTCTGGATTGGGCAAATCCCCAATATCGTGACAGACTTGGGGATGGATGGATTAGGAGCAGCCATGCTGAGAAGGAGTTGGGGGTATTGATAGATGAAAATTTATACGTCAGCTAACAAGGTACAGTTGGAGGCCAGAAAGCCAATCATATCCTTAGCTCATGACAAGAACTGTGGCAACTGGTTAAGGGAGGCAATTCTTTCCCTCTGCTCTGCTGTGATACCACCTGGAGTGCTGCATCCAATTTTGGGGCACCTAGGACATAAAAATATAGATCTGTTAAAGCAGACCCATAGCAAGGCCATGAAAATAATGAGAAGGATGGAATATCTCTCCTGTGAGGAAAGGCTGAGAGGTTTGGAGTTGTTTAGCATGGAGGAGAGAGGGTGAGGGAGAGACCTTATTTTGGCCTTTCAATATTTAAAGGTGAATAATAGAAAGATGATTTTTTTTTTTTTAATGATAGCCACCAGTGATAGGGCAAAAGCTAACAGATTAAAACTAAACGGGTTGTGAGGCACTGAAACAGGTTGCTCCTAGAAGCTATGAATTAAAAATATTCCAAGCTAAGCTGGATGGGGCTTTGAGAAACTTGATCTAGTGGAAGGTGTCCCTGCCCATGGAGGAAGTTTGGAACTATATAGTTTTTAAAGGTCCTTTTCAACCCAAGCCATTCTACGATTCTACAATTCTACAACCTAAAAACATGAAGCTCATTCTTTTTGCCCTTTCCACACTGTAATAGATTCCGTTTCCATTCTCTTTCTCTGTGTTGTACAATGCAGTATAAAATACAACTTAGAGTTATAAATTTCACTGGGCAAACGTTCTAAAACTATCTTCTGTGAATTTACTTTTAGTGTCAATGGTTCATGTTAGCAATTTAACTATATATGGTGTAGCTGTTATCAGTTCATGTGATGTTTCAAGTATTATTGACAAGATTACATGTGAATACTCTATAACCACCACTTTGTCTGCAACTTGGAGCATTACTGTACTGCAGTTTTCACAAATACTATTATTTACATTGATACATTGGTATCTAAAATACCCATTCTTCTCACAATGTGTTGTAAGAGTGTCTAACAAAGCTTTGCTTCTATCTAAGAAGAAATTTCAGTGTAAGATGCTAGCTGAAAGCCACTATATCCATCAAACCCTGAGAAGGAAAAAATGGAAAAAACCAAGCCAAGATAATATGTAGAATCTCTTAACTCTAGTGTATGCTACATTAAATTTATAAACCTCACTTGCATTAGTTGAACTATCCATTATAATTCATTTACAGTTAATTACTTCAAAGGTATGCATACAGAAATGTTCAAAATAATTCAAGTTTAATATACAGTGTAACTTTTCTGAACCATGTTTACTACAGAATTACAATCCAGCTTCCCAGTCTGCTATGAAGATCGTACAAATAGCTATTTTTCTTGAAGACATCAAGTCTTTAAAAGGAATTTCAGCAGCTTTATGCAATTAATTTTTACACGATTTTTCAAATACCAGTGTAGTATTATTTTATAATCTATGTTAATGAATTATTTCACATGTTGTGGTATCAGAAATTAGCATGAAGTAACTACAGCATGTTAATTAATTATTTTACCAGCTTGGGCTGGAATACAGCTAATTTTATTCATCACATCTTTTATGGTGCTTTGTTTTTGATTTGTGACCGAGAGTGTTGATAACACACTGGTGTTTTAGTTGTGGTTGAACAGTGCATACTTTAAGTCGAGGACTTTTCATCCTCTCATTCTGCCCAGCCAGTGAGTAGTCTTGGGATCCATGAGAAGCTGTGAGGGGACATAGATGGGACAGCTGACCTCAATTGACCCAAGGGATACCTCATACCATATTATGTCATTCTCAGCAATAAAGGATGGGGGAGAAAAGAAGGAAGTAGGTGATGTTCTGAATTACAATATCTGTTTGCCCAAATCTCTTTGTCTCTGCTCCATGTGATGAGCTCTGCTTTCCTTGAAATGGCTGATTCTCTGCCTGGCAATGGTAAGCAGTGAGTGAATTCCTTATTTTGGTTTGCTTTCTTGCACCATTTTTGCTTAATCCTTTAAACTGTCCTTATCTCAACCTTCACCATTCTGATTCTTTTCCTCACTGCATTGTGAGGGAAGTGAGCAAGTGGTTGCGTGCTGCTGAGCTGCCTACTGGGGTTAAGCTACAACAGTCCTATTTGGAACCAAATGTGAGTCTTGAAGGGTTTGTAATAAGGACAGATTTCAGTGTGATAGATTGAATTTATAGCTGCTGTAACTGTTAAGCTATTAACTGCCAGTCTCCTGTGCTTGCCATGGGGCTTGCTTGCCTTACTGTATATAAAAGTCTAGTGCTTGTTAGTGGCTGCTTTTGCTGTTTCCTGTATTGCTTATCATCACACTGTGCCATGCCTGGGAACATTTTGATAACAGCAACAACAGTCTGCCTTGTTTAGCAGATGGACAAGGCATTTTTGCTCTTCATGTGCTGCTGGAACTTCTTCCTGACAGGTTGGAACTTCAATGGCAACTCCAGTCAAAGGGACTATGGCCTGTGGATAAGTCCGCATGGGAACAGGGACACCTCACACACGTTTGTGTCCATCGATAAGGCCATTTCAGAACTTTCCAATGTCCAGAGTTACAGGGTTTGCCTTCCCAAGTAGCTGCTAGGCATGAGGAAACACTGCTTTCCTTAAAATGGCTGAACATCTGTCTGCAGTAGGAAGTAGTGAATTAATTCCTTGCATTGCTTCTCTTGCTTTAATAAGTGTAAGCAATCAGGGAGTGTTCTAGCAGCTCTGTGGTGCTTAGGTGCCTACTGGGGTAAACTTACAACAATTAACAAAGAGACTTTTAAATAAGAATACTTCTCTATTTATTGTTTTCCTGTTATTTTTCAAATTTGTTTCTTTTTTGATTGAAATGTGCTTTCACTCTGTTCATGTCCAACTTTTGATAAAACTGCAATGAAACAGTGACCCTGTGTTAAAGAGATGAGTTTGCTACTATGGTAATGCTTGAATAATTACAAACGAAGAGTCTGACTTCATCACTAAACTAAAGTTATAGATGCTTTATAAGGCATTCCACCTGTATTTAGATATCTCAAATGAACTTTTGGTCCTATCTTCTGTGAAAAACTAACAGATTTAAAATGGTTACCATATATCTCTTTATTTTGAACTTGTTTAACAGATGAGGAATGATGGGAGGAAAGAAAGAGGCTAGCAATGGCATTTCAAAAAGCCTGCCTAGGCATATTCAGGAAGTTTGTAGCAGAGTAGACATCTGAATTCTAAGACTTCTAATCTAGGTCCAACTCTGTTATAGTGAAATGGTTTAGCATCCTAAATAAATTAATAAAGGACAATTATCTGAGTTTGCTATCCTGTTACCACTTCCCTGAGGCATTTTTTAAGGATTTTGAGGGGGGAAAAAAAAGATATAATGTTCCATTGTTACTGATTAAGCAAATGTATAATTCTTTGTAAGTTATTTCAGGTGTCCATGTCTTTGGTTTCATTTGTGTTTTGTTAATATATGCATTTTAAAACAACAAATAAAGCTTGTCTACAATTTTAAAAATTTCTCTGTGAACTCAGTGTAAGTAGTTTTAAATTATTTCAGATCATATGATACAAAAATAAAGTTTAAAATTTTAGGGAATCTGTGTCTATCTAGTACCAAAAAAGTGAATGAATGAACATTACATGTAAAATCTGCTCATTTCTTTGTTATCATGACACTGTACTCAAACTGATCTGCATATCAGGGAGCATTAGATGAAATGCAACTTTCAGTATTATGAGAAAATCAGACTTAATAGGATGTAGCAGGATACAAAATACTTTGTTCTTTTGCATCAGCCATGTTTTAACTTTATCAGAAAGTCAGATCAAAACTACTATTCAATAATTTGAAATGCATATAGCATCAAATAAAATACAAATATCCCTTTAGGGACCTAGAATTAATTTTTTCAAAGAGAAGATTCAAGACAATGAAATGATGCCTTTGAATTCAAAGGCTCAGGAACAATAACATTGATTTCAGTTCTGGTATTTCAAAGAACATAATTCATACTAATTTGAATAATTATGTTCACAGGTAAGGAAGGTTTTTTATAACTGTTGTGGGATCTTCTTGTTTTTTCCATTAATAGTGCAGGACAATCAACTTTCTTAATCATTATATGTCAGATACTGAGAGAATACTGGTGTTTTTAATGTTGGTATGTGAAAAACAGAAGCAATCTGAATTAAATATGACAAAACTCAAGATGCACCCTGAAAGTCTATTTGTCATCTCTTATCTCCTCCATAACTGCAACATGTATGATTGCGATATGTAACAGAACAACGTACTTTTCAAGGCCATTGGTGATTTGCTTGCATACCCAGTATGTAAACAAAATTAAGAAAGTATGCTATAATTTTTTTCTATTTTGGCTATATATATCTTTTCCACAAATAGGCTTTGATTTTCTTGATTTTTTTTTAGCTTATGAGAAATCAATACAGAAATTGTCATAGATGAATTAAAAAAGTCTCCTTCTAGTATTGTGCCATGTTTATTTTTACAAACCTACAACACTTGCCATGGTACCGCCAGCTAAGGTACCGGGCAGCTGCCCGTGGTTTCAGGGGCTGGCTGGGCTGCTCTGGGATGCGGGAGGGCTGGTGAAGGTCGAGCAGGGGTTCACCTAACCCACCGGTGGTGCAGATGTGCCGAAGAAGGAGAGATGAGGTGGAGGCGCTTCTCAGGGTGGTTTATTTGGGCACCGAGTTTGTGCCAGGAAGCACAACACGGCGTTTTAGAGTTACATATATACCATTGCGAGTGGGCGGGGAGGGTACAACACACCCTATGCTGTAGGGGCGCGGGGTTTGAATTTGGCGGGCTTGCAGCAGACTGGGGAACACAGAACGTTCCAGGGGGAGAAACCAAATATGGAGGGAGGAAAGGGGGAGATGGCAGTGCCTGACTGTCGCTCTGGATCTTTCTTTGACGCCTTCCCAGATAGTGAACTCCCTCAGACCAGTACGACCCCAGTGCCCCAGACCGCCCAAGGGTTGGGGGTGGTGACACCAGGGGGGCTCGGGTACGGCCCCACCGGCGGGAGGTTGGTTGCGGCGTAGGGAATGAAGGGAAGAATCCAAGTGAGCACCGAAGGTAAAAGAGAGAGGGACTCTCCGTATAGATGTTCTGCACCTTTATTAGGCACAGAGGGAATCCGGGAACGGAGAGCCCTGAACACCCTCTGACAGGGGTTTATAAGGGGAATCGATAACCAATCAGCAAAGGGTCCAGGGGAGGAGTTAGGGAGGGTCCAGGGTTACAGATCAAATCGTCAGAAGACGGGGGAGGAAAGAGGGAGGAGTCTAGGGGGGAGAACCAATCATTAACCAAATTAGGAAGAACCTTCCAGAACGGGGGGGGGCGCATACCAGTACTTGAGTGACAACCATAGAACCAATAACAAAACAAGGGGCAGGTTTAGCAAGACATGGATCAAACCACTGTTGTCTCCATCTCGGGGGGTATTCCTCCTGACTTAGGGACTCTCCACCAGAATCCCTCTTCAGCGGTGGTACACGCCGGGGCCCCAAGGCCTTTATTGTCAATTCGGACCACTGCCACACCTGATCATGGGAGAAACCAAAACCTGGTCATGGCACATCGCAACAAAAACTCACCTTCCTTGTTATGATTGCTACCCCAGTTATTCACAAATACTTTCGTCAGATCCTATTACAGTAGATATTCTATAAATACAATTTTTAAAAATAGTCCCTTCCTCAAGTAGTTAATAAACTTCTAGAATTGTTTTATAGAATCAAACGTCTATGGAACACTTGCACGTGCAACTGATCTGTTTTGTTCAAAGTGCTTTGCAAGCAGAAAACTTGAATGATGGTTTGGTTACTCAGGCTACCTCCATACAGCTGTACTTATCTGTGTATATTGTTTGTCTTAACACCTAACTTTTCACTTTTGAGATAATACTGACTCAAATGTTCAATGCTATTTTGACATGGATTGCTGAAGACTAAATGTGCTTTCTGTGGTTACTGATACGCTTCACCCTGGCAGAATGCAAATCATTTAACTGCTGTTTTGAACTTCTTGTTCTAGGCTCTGATTGCCAATGTACTATTAACTAGGGATTTTTGTTTTTAAAAGGTTGTCCTCTCATTTAGGCATCATGAAAAAAGCAAAAGGCTGATCTTTATGGGAGTTTAGTTGTTTTTATTGAAAACTTGTTTTATTTTTCTATTAATTATTTCCTTTTTTTGTTTAATTTTACTTGTATCTTCATAGTTTCATTACTTATCTATCGTTTCTTTCCACTATTCTTCTTGTTTATGACTTTGGCACTAATAGTTTTTACATTGCAAATTAATGTATTGACTGAAAAGGAGGAAAACTTTATTGTCTGAAAAACTATTATATTGCGTCCTCTTACAATAAACATTTTTTTCAAGTTTTACAAATTTATTTTAAAATAATTCAAGGGAAAGAAAACAACTTTGACATTTTCTAAGTATCACAAGGGCCATATTTTTCATTTGGTTAATGAGTATATGCTTAATATATGATTCCTAAGATCCTTTCTAGGTTATTCACATGTGTGTATTAGAAAAGATGATCCCATCAGAAGAACTCTTATCTCTTTGACAATGACTGTTGTCTTCAGAGGAACATAAATTCAAGATACTAAAAGTTCAGCTTCTACTAACTGTATATTTATTAGCTGTCACAGAAATGAAACTATCATTGCATCTGCTCCATATTTAGGAGTGGGAAGTGTCCCTGCTCAGTGCAGTGGGCTTGGAACTAAATGCTCTATAAGGTCCCTTCCCACTCCAAACATTATATGATTCAATTACTCTATATGCTGTCACTAACTCTTTCCTTTCTTTTTTTTTGCAGATTTTACTTTACATTCCAGAAAGCCAAGCATAGTGCACAAAAGAGTGAATGGCAGTCACTGAAGTTCATTATATATAATATCTGATTATATATGTGAACAGGGACTTAATGACCAATAAATATAAAACATTAGTTTTCCAAGAAGTTAGAATGTCATTGGAAACAGGAACCAATGGGGAGTTGGAGCAGATCTCACTGAAAGGAGAATACTACGAAAAAAGCATGCTGAAAATCATCATCATTGGCACCTCCTGCATTTGGGGGAACCCCACAGGGGAGGATGTGTATCTATGTTCCCTCTTTTTAGAACTGCTTTTACCATTTCCTATGGGCATTTCCCCCCTTAACTCCTTTCTCTCTCTCTCTCTCTCTCTCTCTTTCACTCTCCCTCCTTTAGTTCCTCCAAGGTAACCTTCCTAATTATAGTTCAGCTATGCCATCAGCTACACATTCTGCTAATAAATGTTCATATAGATGAACCTGACTTTATATTCTTTTTGCAAAAAGCATATTTTTAGTCAGAAGATCAAAATAATTTTGTGAACTAAAGGAGAAGACAAAGTTGTGGTATGTATTGCTATTTATTTATCATCTGCCTTTTAACACAGTTCAAAATGGGCAAGTATTGGTTCTAGCTGCCTCAAGTGACTCGGCATTTTAGTTCAGTTTCATGCTTTTAATTTTATTAGAACAATTTTGTCTATTACACCCCTGAAGCAATAAATCATCCACCTTCCCTAATTGCCCTTCCTGTCATTTGAGAATTTCAACAGAAATATAAGAAATACCCACCTCTTTTGATCAAAGATTCCTTTAAAAGCTTGGATACTGATTTAGCACCAGGAAAAGGCATGTTTCCCCTCTGTATTTTATAAATTATTGGGTTATTTAGCTTTTACTCATTTTTCAGAAGGCCTTTTCCCTCTTTTAATATCTAATGAGGTTATACCTTTAGAAAGTGGAAAAAGAGTTTTTAAAATAAAGCTTATATATCTAATCTATTGACTTAAAAGTAATTTTTACTGTCATTTATGGCGGTATAGTTATATATTAGCTTAAAATATAATTCCATATTTGATTTATATGATGAAAAAAGCTGAGTAAGGAAATAAATTACCTCTTAATTCTGTCATGGAAAGATTCAATTTAAATATTTGTGGAACATATTTTCTCTTCCCCCCCCCAACTTTTTACCCACATTTTTGTATGAGAAATCTTGTTATGACTAAACAATGTTCTAAAGCTGCAAAAATAAAATGCCCCAGTGTTTCTAGTTGACATACAGAAAAATTATTTTCTAATACATTTTTATGACACCTTAAAATATGTACACTAAGATAATCTAATTAAGCAAAACAAAATACGTTATGTAAAATTACCTGGACTCCTTTGGAAGCAAGGTACTATATGTAGTGGTTTTAGTACTCTATTTATGTATATGGTTATGAGATATTACAACGGTTAAAAATTGCTAAGGTGTATCTTCTTTGGATATATCTACTAGACAGATGTAAGGACATAACGTATGAATCATGAGGACATAACATGGAATCGAAAATCTGTCAAAATAATGGGAATAAGACACTGCATAATTTGTCAGGTGAAATCCATCCCTTTGGTATCTGAAGATAGTTAATAACTGGAGAAAATGAAAGAATTCTCTCTACCACTCTCTGGAAGCACTTGGAGCAGAAGAATAAGCAGAATAAAGGAATTTCTGAAGATGTCTTGGTGAAACACTATCAAGACTTTGGTCAAAATTAACTTGAACATTCACTTTATGTATTTGAAAATTCATGTTGAGTAGAGATGAAAAATCAATAGCAAGTAGAGGGAATAGCACACCAAGAGGTATCAAGCTTGGCTTTCTACAATTCCATTCTATAACAGATCTACTGCCTGCAAACTTGAAGAGCTACCATCTGCCTGTTTTCAACACCACCAGACCAGGCTTCCCACAGGCTGACAGTGCAATTTAGCAACAATATGGAGAGAATCTTCAGAAAAAGACTAAGCATTTTAATACTTATTTCAGGACATATTTGAGTCTGAATTGTTTTCTTTCCTTTCTTTTACCACTTTTTTCCTCCTGACCCAGTTTTTTATTTTATGATGTTTTTGTTTCCCAAGGTTCAATGTTAGACAAAATACAAACATAAAAGATAAAGCACAAATCCATTACCATTTCTTTTTCATCAAATGAATCATTGTCATTTAAAATCCAAGCAATAATTCACAATGGCACTGAGTCATCAATAACCATTCATTCCTTCACTAAGTCTTAAGGAGGATCCATCTCCCACTGAAGTTAATGACTAAGCTGCAGCTGTTTTCAATGAAAATAAAAGCAGGTGTCTTTAGTGTCCAGGTTGTCATATGTATTGAAAATGACGAATGAAAAAAGATATTTCAATCAGAAAAAAAAATCTCTCACTAAATATCATCTAAAAAGTATACTGGACATATATCTATCAAAAAAAACCCACAACAAAAACACTTCTATGATCATCTTTGTCCTGTCTTATTCCACTACACCTTTTCCCATTTCCTTTCTTTCTGCTGATTAATAAAGAGATAGGGATTAAATGACCATTTTTCTTACTTAAAGAGTCTTGAAATTATTTTTTTTAAAGTCCCTAAGTATTGTGAATTTTGTCTCATGAAAACTCAGGAATAAATAAACTTGTGCATTAAAACATTTTATAAAAATAGATTTCTGTTTCCACCAAAACTTATATTAAAATATGCCAAGGATTAATAAGAAGTGACACACTTGCAACAAAACTTTCAGATGTTTTATTTTCTTGCTTCACATTTATAACTATTTTGCAAAAGAGGTATCATAGATATTGTATATCTATGATATATCTCTATATATATTGAATATTTATGTATACATATAATACTGTACATTATTGTATATAGTATTTATTTTATAACTACTATTGAATCTAGTAGTTCAAATTAAACAATAATTAAGCTTGACAAAACATAAGCATAGTAAATATTTTCTGTTTCATCTATCATTTGCTTGAATGAATGTTCAGCATAACTTTTCCATTACACAGTTTTAGTATGCTTAATAAATAAATTGTTATAATAGACAAAAAATTAATATAAAAATACAAGAAATTGCCTCTTTCATGTATCTCAGAAATGTTAAAATAGTTCAATTTGTGATGCTTATTTTTTTGTTAGTTAATAACTCATATATATTTTCAGAAAATAACTATTTTATCAAGCATCGGATCAAATAATATACTTGTAGTATCTTCTATCATTAGACAGTGTAAAACACAAAAAAACATGTAAATGGAGTCAATACATACATATGTGCTGCAAAATTAACACAAATGTTTCTTCTTTCAAATCTTCACTAATTACTTAATTTTCTTTCAAAACATCATTATATGATTTAAAAAAAAATATGAAAGGTGAATGCTTTCACTTAGAAAAAGCAGGGTACATCTAGAAGCTGAAGTGAAAGAATCCAAGATTTTTAGAAGGAATAAAAACAGAAGACGCATCTGTGAAATGAAGGATACAGATGAGTGCTGGTAACACTCTCCTAGTTGAATGTAATGGTGGTAGTTTCCCCCGCAGCATTTTAATAATGTACTATTATTTATGAACAACTATAGCAATCATGTTCTGTCAGGCAGTTCTCTTTTCCATTAGTGCAGTCTCTCCTGGACATTTTATGATCATCTGTGAAATCAGTTGTATCTGAAAGAAAGCTGTCTGCAGTAAATTTATTTATTGAAAGGTGGTGGCAAGACTTTCTTTAAGAAAAGAAGGATCAATTCAGAAAAAACCAAAAACCTCCCAAACCAGCAACTGCTGCCAGGCTTCTTGCTGCTTTTAGAAGTAAAGCTCAAATCCTCTTTCTTTCAACAAACAGGCTAACAAAAATAAAACTTGAAGGTTTTCCAGGTATTGCCCGTGACTTGTTTGACTGACTTGTTCTGATGCTGTGAAAAGTAATGTGCAGTCTCCTTAAGTTATACAGACCAAAGAATACTTGATATGTTTACTCTCAATTCAGAAGACCTAGGCTCCTTCAGGACTATGTATGGGGAAAAGAACAACCTGCATTTCCTATCTCAGCCTGTTCCTGTGGACAATTGTTACAGCATAGCATATCAAAACACTTTGATTTTTTTTTTCTCTACATGTTATCATTTTTTCTAAGATAACTCTGAATATTTCCACATTTTCATTTCATTAAATTTTAGTTATACACAATTTTATGGAAATCTACATAATTCCTTGGAGGTAATTTTAATTGGCATATATTTTTTGTTATCTCATAGGAAATCAGGTGACGTCAGTAGAAGTAGGATTCAATCTGCCAGCCTTATTATTTTCATTTTGTGTATTCTCTTAAATTAACATGAACTAAAGAACTAAGCAAGATTAATAAATTAGGAATTCTTTTTCACTATTGTCCTTTCCCTCTGATGATTTATAAAATGTTCTTAGAATGTACAAACAAATAGTTTCTTTAAAATATTTGTGAAGCTCCATAAATATGGAAATTCAGTTACTGTTTTTTCTTTTTTTTCCTGGTCCTGTGGTTAATTATGCTTAGTATACAAATATTTATCTCCTACTACTTAATAATTGTTTTAAATTAAGCCAATTAACTCTTTGTTATATAAGTGAATTGTGCATGCTCTGCCATTTATACTGGGATGTGTCAGAAAAGAGCTACATACTATGATATTAAAAATATTAATGTAAATTTGTAAATAAAAAATACTTCTTTTAAAATTAACGATTTAAGAATCTGCAAATATAATAAAAATATAAAACAAATTAGTTTCCTAAGATTATAGACCTTTCAGGAATATTTTTGCCAATAGTATTAACAGCTTTTGGACTTGGAGCTGAAGTTTCGTGTAGTTTCACCAGACTGTGCTCTTAATTCTAGAACTGGAACATATGTACAATGGGATTTATAGGATTATAAAATCAAATATGAAAATTCATTAATTTCAAATATCTATATTAAAGTCAAACAGTCCCTTATAGAATCATATAATCATTTAAGTCAAGATCATCAAGTCCAGCCTGTACCCTAGGACTTCAAAGTCTGCTACTAAGCCATGTCTCTCAACATGTCTTTTAAATACTTCTAGGGCCTGTGACTCAGCCACTTCCCTGGGAACTTCTTCCGGTGTTGACAATCTTTTCAGGGAAGAAATTTTCCCTAATATCCATTCTATACCTCCCTTGGGGCAATTTGAGGTCATTTGCTCTCACCCTATTACCGGTTACATGAGAGAAGAGACTGACCCCACCTTGCTACCACTCCTTGCAGCAGGTGCATAAGCTTTTTATTTGCAGGGGGTTTTGACCTTTTTTGACCTTTTTCTTTAGCTTTTCTCAGACATTTCAGTCTATCATGAAGTTATAATTTGCCTTTGACCAAGTTATAACCCATCACTACTACATCACTACAATCTGTTTGTCTTTAAAATTGCTTTTTATTAAGCACTTGCATACGACTGAGGACTTTGAACTGTCATAGAAAATGGTTCAAAGGATTATCCAAGAAAGAGGCCAATATTGGTGTGATAAGGTAGGAGAGAAATGCTCATCGGTTAGAGACAGATTGCACCAGAGAGATTGAAACATGGATAACAAATCTCATATGCAGTAAAAGATCCCTCACTGCTCCCCTTCCAAGTAACCAAAAATCCTTAAAATACCCTTTTCCCCCCCTCCCTTTGGTAGGCTCAGCACTTTGACTACATCTGAGAAATTAGTTTGACAAGGCATTTGAGTTTACGTATGCCAGATGATGTTAAGTGGACAATGAATGTTATTTCTGTCTTGGTTCATGTATTTTTAAAATATACTTTATTAAACACATCTACCTTTAAAATGGAAAATGCATAATTTATAAATGTATGTACTTATAATGGGAGAGCAGTACAGCAGTCTTCAACAAATGAGAAATATTTATTCTCTCTGCAACACAAAATTACACTTCTCCATGGAGGGCTCTTCCCTTGCAGGTGCACACCATTGTTTGCCAGGACCAATGCTTGGGCAGGATACACAGAATCCTGTTATGGAGGGTCAGACTGTTAACATCACTATTGTCTATACTGATACTGACCATGCACCTAATGATAGATGCAGACAACACCTCCTCCATCCAGGGAGGTAATGCCCTGCGAGCACTCCACCCACACAGTTCTGGTTAATCTCTGACTTCAGTTTAGAAGAAGGAAAAGACAGCATGATGATATATTAATCTGTTAATCTAAAAAATATTTTGTTTTCTTAATTAATGTTTCATCAATCTAATCCAAACTTCATCATTAATCAAGAAAAGTATTATTTACATTTCTTTAACATGTTATACTAAAGATCCTTCCTGTTGAAGATGGAAACAGACTCAGAGGTGTCCATCAAAAGGATGAAGGGCAAAAGCCTCAGTTCTATCAGAGTTTCTGATTAGACCTTAGAGAAAAAATACCTACCACAATTAAAATGGTCAAATACAGTCTGCCCAGCAAGGCTGTGGAAACCATGGCCTTGGGAAGATAGAAAGCCTGACCTAAATTACTCCCCTCTTTGAGTGGTGGATTGGGCAAGATGACCTTTAGTATCTTTGACAACAGATATTCATTCTCTGTACCTGTTTACACTGTGGTCATCGTCATAGCATCTGAAGGCAAAAAACATTACCATTTCAGTCATAACATGTAAATTTTATACATATATATATGTATTTTAAAACATGACATAGTCTAGAGAAGTGATAAGATGCAAGACATATTCAAAAAGATCTTTATGACAGAAGAATTTCTTTCAATCAGTAGAATTTAGGTTCTTTTTTCACAGTCCTGCTTTCTTGACAGAGACCTCAATTTTTCCTTAATGCATGTTCTCAAAAAGTAATTTAAATCAGCCTAAAACTAACTCCTTTAATAATATACATAATGCTAGGAAAGTCTTGATCTCTGTTAAAATAATTATACATTTTATCCCAGTAATGGAAACTGCCTAGGCTGATAAATTCATTTTACAACATTAGCAGGTCTGAAAGCCTTTAGATTCAAGTTTGTACTTAATCTACTTTCTTGTGTCACACATACAGAAAGTATATTTCTGAGTCCTGGTAGCTTTGGAAAACCTTAGAATATAGGAAATAGGAAACACTGAGTTCTTTAATTATTCCTGAGACCTTGCAGTGACTATATTGATAAATATTTGAGGGTCACAAAAGGAAAAGAAAGGAGTCACTGAATTGCAATCATATCATCTATGTGCCAAAAGCAGATGTGTGGTCCTTGTTTCTGACATTGATCCCAGCCTTGGCAGAAACTTGGAATCTGCAATGTGTGTACTACAATGTATGTACTAATGAGTGTAGCCAATGCACTCCCTCATTGAGAAATTAATAATGATTTCTGTTGTGGCACAAAATGGAATTTCTGAAGTCATGACTGGGAAACCACAAATTATCTCCAGAACTCACTCCCCTTATAACTCAGCTGTCTGGCCAGTTGGGAAAGCAGGCAGGAGGTGGTATTTAACAATTAATTATTGGTATCTGAGTGCTAATACAGCCATGCTAACAGCTGCTGTACCAAACATGGCAAATTTAACTGCTACTTTACAAGCAGCTGCACACACATTGATGGTGGTGCTAAATATAAAAAATATGTTCTTTATGGCTCCCTTGAAGGAGGAGGATAAAGTGAAGTTTGCTTTCACTTGGGAGGGAATACAATACAGCTTTAGCTGACTCCCACAGAGGTATAAACATTCACCTACAATTACTCATGCTGCACTTGGTGAACTTTTGCAGAGAGACTCACTCCCCCAAGATGTGAAACTATAACAAAATATATGGATGATATTCTGATTGGAGAAACTTCCCTGGAGAAGGTGGGTGAATAGGCAGCAGCAGTATGGCAAGCAGTAAATAAAGCAGAAATTGAAATTCCATCTGGAAAATATCTGGGACCAAGAAGGGCAAACCCTGAGTGTGGATATTGGAGCATAAAGAGGCAGTAAAAATATAAACTGAAGAATTAAAAAAATATCAATCACTGGGACCAGTACACACATACAAACCTATTATGGCTGAATGGGGTTTCTATATTTTATTATAGCACATATATATAATTGAAATTACTGTTTTGCCTTGATATGTCTAGAATTCACCTTAATTTTTATGATAATATATATGAATATATACAAATATGTTTTTTCATCTTAAATCAGACAAAATTTAATTTAACAGAAGTCTGACAAATGTTTGACCTCAAGTTAGTATGTTTGTGTAGAATTAATTGCTTCCCCTCCCTCCTCCTCACCCTTTTATTTTCTTAAACCTGAACTCACTTAAGGAAGAGTAAGATTTCCAAGTAGGTGAATATTTATAAGAATAGATCTGGATTTTGCTTCACTTAAAGGATTTGTACTTCTGCATTTCATATTTCTTGTCCAAGATTTTATTCTAGAATTATATTACATACATAGGAAGGAAATTATAGTTAAAATAACACACTGAGTAATGTGTGGAAGGTCAACGGACAGCTTGTATTTTTGCCCTTTCCATTTTGTTAATTATGTATTTGAACAATATGCCTTTTTTCCTTATATGAAATATTTTTTTCCCAAATCCCAGATAACCAAACTGGAATAATAATTAACAGTGCATCTAGGTGCTTCTGCATTACCTATCTTATGATTCAGATTTGAACCAGAACCTTGTATTCACTGCATGAAGCTTTTATGCCTGCTTAAATTACCCATTGCTCTTCTTTTGGATCCATTTCACTTCTTAATGGACCACTGCCTAAACAGAGCATTTCCCTTGAAATGGCAAGAACGCTTAGCTTTGGCACTTAACAAACCATAGATAAAGTGACACAATGTAGTCTCCTGAACTTTCTTAAACCAATTACTGAAGAGTACCCTTACATTTTCTTCTCAAAATAGTGAAATAAATTCAAAACCCCATCAGCTGGGTGATCAACCGTTCCAAATGATACCTAGTCCCAATGAAATAAATTACTAAATTCCTACTGATTTCTTTAGTGTTAAGATATCCTACAATAATAAAAGAGAAAAAATAGTCCACTAAGCTTAATATTTGGCATTAAACTTTTGATTTTGATCTTGCTAAAGCTAGTGAATAACTTTTAATTTACATGGAATTAGATTTGGAACTGAGAAAAATATGGAGGATACAAGCAGTATGATCTAATTAAAGCCTACCTGTTCTATCTGAAAACAAAATAAGAAACCTCACAAAAAGTTCTTACAGAATAAGCCATTATATTTTATCTATAAATGTCTTCTGAAAATGTGTTTTACAGTAGTTTAATATTATGAGTCATAGTTAATTATTTCACCTTTAATTATATTGAGAAGCAGTGAGAGGGTGAAAAATCTTATTGGTCTGGTGTGACATAAATTACATTTTTAATAGTTACACAAAAGATAAAATTAGGTAGAAAAAGTTCTTACTGTTTTCTAGTGTCCTACAAAAGCCAATAGTTTAAAAAAAATTCCAAATTATGAATTCAAACAACCTATAGAAGTTATGAAGACCTCCTCCAACCATTGCATTTTTTATTAACTGTGTGTGAGAGTAATTTAGTAATCCGAGACATCTGGCAACCCAACAGGAATGTGCGAATCTCATCTACAGGTAGAAATGCTTCTCTGCTTACAAATGGAAATATACACTAAATTGTGGTAAAAATATGTAATTATATTATTATTATTTTGCCTTGTGTGCAAGTGGTTACAAAGAATAAACTGCACCTGATTTCTGATTCCTCTTCCACAAAATCAGTTCTTAAATCCCAGAACACCAAGTGATGGCCCTTGAGAAAGCACTTGAGAAAGGAATGGCATGCTTTACTTTTACTCTGTGTTCCATTTTCTTTGGTGTTTTCATTATCCTTTGAGAGTATTCAGTATCACCAAAACCCAGGTCAAACATACCCAAACCACCTTTGGTGCATTGAAATCTGACTGGTAAGCAGAATCACAGAATTACAGAATGGTTTGGAGAGGAAGAGACTTTAATGATTATCTAGTTCAAACTCCCTTCCATGGGCAGGGACACTTCCCACTAGAACAGGTTGGTCAGAGCCCCATCCAACCTGGCCTTGAACACTTCCAGGGATGCGGCATCCAGAGCTTCTCTGGGCAACCAGTGTCAGTACCTCACCACCCTCAAGGTAAAGATCTTCTTCCTAACATCTAACCTAAATCTCTCTTCTTTTAGTTTAAAACAGTTCCCCTTTGTCCTATCACTATCTGCCCATGTAAAAAGTCTGTCTGTCTTTTTTTTCCTACGTCCCCATTATGTACTGGAAGGCTGCTATGAGGTGTCCCCACAGCCTTCTCTTCTCCAGGCTGAAGAGGCCCAACAGTCTCAGCCTGTCTTCTTAGGAGAGGTTCTCCAACCCTCTGATCATCTTCATGTCCTTCCTCTGGACTTGTTCCAAGTCCATATCTTTGTTGTCCTGAAGACTCCAGACACAATACTCCAGGTGGGATCTTACGAGGGCAGAGTAGAGGGGGTCCCGTCCCTTGACCTGCTCTCTCGGTGGATCCCAGGGTGCAGTTGACTTCCTGGGGTGCAAGCACATGCTGTTGTCTCATGTCCAGCTTTTCATCCATGAAAACACCAAATGCTTTCTCTGCAAGGCTGCTCTTAATGAGTACTCCCAGAAGAATTCATTTCTGGGATTGCCCTGATCCAGGTGCATCACCTTGCACTTAGACTTGTTGAACTTCATAGGGTTCTCATGGACCCACTTCTCAAGCTTGTCCAGGTCCCCTTAGATGGCGTCCTTTCCTTCTGTTATGTCAACTGCACTGCTCATCTTCATGTCACCTGCAGACTTGCAGAAAGTGCACTCAATTTCACTTTCTATGTCATGGATAAAGAAATTAAAGAAAACTGATCTCAAGGCTCCACTTCTCATTGGCCTCCAGCTGGACATAGAACCACTGACCACAACTCTCTGTCTGCATCCATCCAGCCAATTCCTTATCTGTTAAGTAGTCCATCCTTTAAATTCATGTATCTTCAATTTGGAGAGAGTAAGTCGTATGAGGAATGGCTTAGGGAGCAGGGCTTGTTTAGCCTGGAGAAAAGGAGGCTCAGGGGAGACTTTATCACTCTGTCCAACTGCCTGAAAGGAGGGTGTAGCCAGGTGGAGGTTGGCCTGTTCTCCCAGGCAACCAACAACAGGATGAGAAGAAATGGTCTCAAGCTGCAACAGTGGAGGTTCAGGTTGGACATCAGAAAGAATTTCTTCACTAAAAATGAGGTCAAGTATTGGAACAAACTGCTCAAGGAAGTGGTAGGGTCACCACCCTGGAGATTTTCAGGAAGCAACTAAATATGGCACTTAGCACTACGGATTAGATGACAAGGTGGTGTTCGGTCAAAGGTCTTGTCAAAGGTTGGAGGTCTTTTCAAATGTTAAGGATTCTATGAATGGCTGCATACAGCTTGTATCATCAAGTTTCTGCTCCTATTTCTTCAGAGTTCAAGGAAGAACATGGTGGGTTTTGTCCTTTTGGGAAGTTTTATTAACTTTTTATTAGAAGGACTTTTCCCTTACACAGTACAGGTGGAGTAGGACTAATGTCTCCAATATTCTAAGCATCTTTTTGTTAGTAAAAACAAGAATTACACAACAAATTATTATTCTCTAGAATGCCTACTGTAATCATACACATGTATCTGCTTAAGATCCCTAGCTCCTAGAGCAATACAAGTAACATATATCTCAAATAACAATATTAATACCAAATGCATCATGAATCTTTGAATAATGGCCAAAAGTAGAATGAAAATATGATGGAGTTCATGTGGTTATTGGTATCAACGGTAGGAAAGTAAGCAGTTTGCCCCATTTCTATTTTCTACTTTCATTATTTTTACACTCATAGGCTAAGGCTAATACTTTCTTCTTGAGTCTTGCAAAGCACTGTCAATGCCTCCAAATATTTCTTCAAGAGAAGTAAGCTTTGTGAGACAGGAAAAACCAAAATAAATAATTTCATTGTTCTTGATAGTTAAAAATGAGTTTCTGCAATATACATTCTATATAATGAATACATTATTTTATACATTCTTAAAAGGATTTTATGAGGTAAAATGTACTTATTCAGTACCCATTAATATAAGTTAAAAACATGCTGTATTCTGCAAATCCTATTTCTCTTTTTATGTTATGTTTATCAAATAAATTTTAGACTATTAAGAAAAATAGGCAGGATTAAAGATATATTTTAAAATAACTATACTTCATATGCTAAAACTATCTGGTATCTTAAAAATCTATAAAACTCTTTCTGCTGCACTTTAAATCCAATTCTTTTCTGCACATTTGCAACTTGTTTGATTATTTAGTGTGTAAATTGTGTAAATCTTAACCAGTCAATCAAGCTTATCATTGAACTCAAATAATTGAAAGCAGATTACTGGAAAAAAATAAACAAACCACAAATTAATCATCTGGCACAGCTCTGTCATTTTCATGTTCTTTATCTGTCCTTTGAACTTCACTATAATTTGTTGAGATTGATAACCATACATAACGTTTGTCTAAAGCCCACTGAAGGAGAGACTTTGCTCTGGATTGATTGGGCCATTCATCAATCCCACTATCATCTTTGAAGATATTTCTATCGCATTTGGTGATCCAAAACCTGAGTGTTGTAATGCTCTCTAGGCTGTTGCAAAATAAGTGCAATGTTTTTAAAATATCAGTTCAACTATTGCCATCTTTCACCGATGACAAAAGTTTAGATGAAAGCACCTGAAAAGAAAATGACTGGTTATACTCTCATAGTGATAAATGGAATAAGATCTGACGGTTTAAATTTAAATCGGTATGTTTCAACAGACGAAGATCATTTTATGTTGAGTGTTTAACTATCAGCAGAAAAAGGGGTATAATGAAAGAATTCTATCACTAGTTTTGTGCAGAGGTTTTGGCAATTAAGACTGCAAATAACAATTCAAATTAGATTTCAGCAGTGGTAAGACTTGCTAATTTAAATGAGAACAAGCTTAAGAAAACACTGTAACCTCAATATAACTGGTTCAGCACTGAATATATTTTATATTTTCTTTTGCTTGTTATTGTGAAGTTTTCTAGTATCTGCAACTGCTTGTGCTTTTTCAATGTGTGTAATAAGCAAAGTGTAAAATGTTCTGTGATTTTCAAGGAAGAAATGGGATATTAAGATTGCCCAGACTTATTTCGTTCGGCTTTCCTATTTGCATAATTTACTGTTTAGTAGTTTACTAAATTTGCTTATTGCTTTCATGATTTTCCTTCATGTTTCCCTGTTAAAACCTCACATCTTGATGTCATGTTTTATTTTTGATGTAAAAGTGTTCTGTCAAAATGTCTAATCAATAAATCAACAAGTAATTAAGCAGTAAAAAGTATATTCTTTATGGAACTGGTTATACGGACTTTTGTTTTGTGTTGGTTGTTTTTAAGTAGGAGATTTTAGCTTATTTGAGGTACTATACAGGAAAAAAGATGTATCCTGTAGAAATTAGGAGGGTCCTACTTCATCTCACTGCTAAAGCAGTGTAGTGTAATCTTTCAAAGGCATGTAGTGACTAGTCTCACACGAACAATGATGATGCTTCAGGAGTATATTTCATCACCATTAGGATTAATTTCACTGCCACTGAAGTCAAAGGGGTTTTTCCCCTTAGAGTGAATCATTAATAAGGACTTGCTGATAATAAAATTGTGAGGCTCAGGAAAAAGACAAGAAAGAAAATCTTCCCATATATTCCTTTCTGAAAAAAAAGAATGATGTAATAATTCAGCAAAATTTGGTTTTGGTGGTGTCAAGCTACTGGTAATCCATCAGTGTGAAGTTTTCAAAGACTTAAATTCATCATGATATTTTTGAACTAAGTTAGCTTGTAAATTTTCTGTAATTCTTTGGTTAATGTATTAAGATCTGTCACCTTTAACAATAAGAGAAGTCTTGTCTGGAGTCTAAACTACTAATTTTGTTTCCTGTGAGAAAGTTAGTTAGGAGCATCTGAGACCTTAATATTGTTGACTATGAGGTACCTCTGCCAACTAAATAATTCTTAGGTGGCAGATAATTGAGAATAGGTGGTTTAAGATTCAAGAGACACTGCTGTGTCCAAGAGCATGCCTTCAAAGTATCCATGCTCATTGAATAACATAGCTAGAAATCTGTTGACTAAGGAAAGATTTTTTAAAAAAATACTTAATCTAAATGAAATACTGTAAGGTACTGGAAAAAGAAAAAGCATTTTAGGGGATTCTAGGGGATCTGATCAGGAAAAAGTTCATATTTATCAGAGTTCTATGTCAGGCTGGCATCTGGAAGGGAATTTTTGTCCGGTAAACATTTCTCAGAACTTTATCCACTTCTCCACTCTTCTATAAGAACCAAATTCTGATATGAGTGCTTCTCTTCATGTCAAATGGTAGAGCTCTCATATTATCTATAAAAATTATTTGGAAACACACAGAGAAAGAGTCTGAATTCACAGTGCAATCATTTCTTTGTTCAGTGGAGATGTGGGAGACTGAAGTTGAACAAATATTTAAATATATAAGACTGAGAACTTCAAAGTACTTCTTTAAAAAGAGAATTCAGACATGGGTTCAAGAATGCCGCATGTCAGACATATCAAGGAGGAGTTACAGTGAGATAAATTTCCTCCCTCACCTAAGATATCCTGTGGCCTTGTGATTTATTTAGCTCATTATTTAGTTATATATTTATTTACAGTTCTGTTGGGGGTTTTTTTTGGTGAGATGAGGCTTTGCTTCCAGTGGCAGTTCCAAGTCACCACTACAGATGACAGCACTGTCAGTGGCCAGATGTCTACATCACACATTTTTCAAACTAGTTTCTCTCTGCCTCACTCCCTTTTTCTCTATTAGTCATCTTTTCTTGGTTGTCTTCCTATCTGTCACCAGCTGTCTGCTTTTACAAGTTCATTGCACTTTTATGGAGCTACTGAAAATCACAACTGAAAAAAAGTCACAAATTGCCATAATTACACTATTTCTTTAATAATCTGCTTTTAAATTTGATTTGTATGGAAAGCAAATTTTCTACCTCGATGATCTAAACAAGACAGCAAAGCAGAATCATGTTTTACTTCAGTTTTTCAGCTGGTGAGACTAGGCTTCCATTTCATCTTCTGTGAGAGTGAATTTTACACTGAACTACTGGTCATGCAGAATAATGGTCTAATGTAGGCTGCTTCACTCAAAATGAGTTTCTGCTAAGTTTTCCATAGAGTGGAGTCACTTTTTGTGTCACTTAGAGAACACATGATCTCTACGATCTTCTAAGAGACATTTTGTTAGATAAAATACATTGAATTGTAACAGTAATGAGTAAAAGACTACATGTCTGACATGCTTTCAGGGGTTTGTTTTGCCAAGGTAATATTTTATATAAATAAGGTAATTTTCATGGAGTATTCCAACTCAGTACTGTGAGGAATGAGGTATAGAAGCTTAACAGAGAAGTAAATACAGGCATATCAGTGCTTATTTTAAAGGAACAACAAAATTTTGGAATTAAAAGGGTTAGGATACTTTGGCAATTATGACAAGAATGGTGCCTCTGATAGGAAAAGGAGTAAACATTCCTGCTAGTCCCCTGCAGTTTTTTCCTCTACAGCTGGGTTAAGTGCAATCCAGTTTCAATTCTTTCATGTTTCTCTTAAAATATTTAGACATTAATGTGAAGATAGTAAGGTTTCACAGAGCTACAGCTTTTGTTATATTGATGGAAGAAGAATATTTGGAAGCTCAAAAGTTCTCTGCTCATCACATACTTCAGAGCTCTGTCAAAGGAGAAAGAACATACAAACTACTTGGGTTTCCTGGCATAGATGTAGACATTGTGTCCTTAGACATCTAAATTTCTTGAAGCTGAACACTACTCTAAAAACATAACTTTTACTTGTAGATTTAAAAAAAATGAGTTCAAACACATAAAAAATTAGATTAATGTCTTATTAATAGAAGAAAGTTTCAAAAAAGTAACATAATCCTGACTGTTGACCTTAGACAGAAGGACATTTGAAGGTGTCAGCACATTCCATTTGAGTCAGTATAAAATATTGTCAACTAAGGTGGCATTTTCATTGTTGGGGATCAGAGACTTCAGAGAATAATATTGATTTTGATATACTAAGAACATTAATTTAAAAGAAAAAATATGGACTCCTAAATTTGCTTACAGTCTTATCTTTCATTTCTGGATGTTTTAACTAGGAAATTTACACCTAGTAATACTTCCAGGTCTGTAGGGTTTTTTGTAAAAACAGAAGAAATGTTTGGCAAATGCATGTACATACTCTTTTGCTAGAACTCTTGGAGTTTGAAAATGTAGCTAATTATTTTAAGTACACATTCTTAGACTTAATAGCATCCTCTATAATCCGTCTTTATCTAGAACATTTTACATCAGGAATTATTACATTTTATCATGTGTACCCTTGATAGTATGTGAACTTGAAGTATCATGCATTTAATAAACAATATAATTTTGAGATATCTTAACTCATATATTCTGTGAACTTGTAAAAAATACTACACTACCTACAAAAAACTGTACCATAATTTCAAAATATGAATATGAATCTGTCTGTGTTTTGCATCAAACTGGTGCAATGAAAAGCAGTTAAAGCATATTAGCTGCTGCTTGGTGAACTGCTGTAGCTCAGCTTTCTAGCTAAGCATTTAGACTGGTTTAGTGTTTTCATTCTAACACTGATCAGTCAACAGAAATAACATACAGTCATTAGAGAATAAAAGTAGTAAAGTAAAAGTAGTGTATGTGCATCTGCATGCAGGTTTGGGGAAGATTTCATGTGCTTTTAATTTTTATTGGTGTATTATAGGTACATTATTAATTTCTACTTTATCTGGAAAATATTAAAAGGATAACAAAATCATAAAAATGTATGCATGAAATCCAAATCGCAAAGTGGTCTGGCACCAAAAGATTTGGATTGGATTTGTAGTTGCTGCATAGGAAAACCATCAGATTTAATCTAACATAAATATTTATTACTGCTTCTAAGAAAACAAAGTATGTTTTATATAAATAATAAATGATGTTGAATAAGTTATACTCCATATTTACTATATGTAGCATTTTTCATTTCATAAAAGATCTTGAAGGTCTACACAATGATATGCAGTAAACACAGAACACACTCATCTCACTTATGCTGTGAATCAAAACAAAAATTCAGTGGGAGTACACCATGCCTCTTAATGATAAAACCATGATACAGTCTTAGATACATGATTATTTGCATGCTTTTTCTCATTCTGTAAAGTGAGTTCTATTGAACAAAACATAGAGTAAAATGTTTTTCAGGCAACAAGAAATTACAAAGTTTCTGGACTGCATATGAAGGCAGTCACTCTACTTTCAAAGATAGAAACTACTGAAAATACATTATGTTTGCAGCTATAAAGGAAAGGGGAACTTCTTCTCCTTGATATAGAATCCAATAGTTTTGCATTATGCTCTGGTGTGAGATACTATGTACTATGTAAAAAAGCATTTAGTATATAATCATTAAATTCTACAATCCTTCAGGCCATAATACAAGAGCTGTAGTACAGAATATAGTTTTAATCTACTTTTTCTTTCTACATCTACTTATTCGGTCTTATACATCCTTGTCTTGGTTTCAAAGACAGGTATTTGCTAAAGAAGGCAGAAGCCTCCTTTAGAATAGGAAAATGTAACCCCCTTCCCTCCGAATTGGTAAAATTTTGAAATCAAGGGGCTTTCAGGCAATGGTATGAGAAAAGAGGAATAACAGTCCTTTACTAATATATTTATATATATGACGGTACAGACAGAACAACAACAATGGTAACCACAACAAATAAGAACAGACAAACCCACGGACAGTCTCTTCCCGCTCTGTTGGCAATTCCCCTTTGGTGCGGTCACAGTCACAGCCGGCAGGGGCGCTGGTGCTCCCGGTGCGCAGGGAGGGTGCGATGACTCCCCTGGGCTGCAGGGGGCGCTGTGGCGTGGGTCCAGCCGCGTCCGCAATGGCAGCCGCAGCAGGCAGGAAGGGATGGAGAAAGAACTCCGTGTACGAGCTCCCAGGGGCAGCTGGTCCCAGTGCCCTCTTTGGATAGCAGGAGAAGCTGTGACAGGAGCCTCAGGGTAGCAGGCTGGGAAGGCAGGGATTAGCAAGGTCCCAGAGAAGTAGGCAGAGATGTGTCAGCAATTTGGCGGCTGAGGCTGGAAGCTGCGGCGTGTCCTGGCAGACAGGGCTGACGCTTGGACCCCGGCTGGGAGAGGCTGGCTGCCTGGGAGTGGGGGAAGGGCTCGGGGATCCTGGGTTTCTTCCCCCAAGACACTGGAGCGTGGTGGTAAAGCAGAGTGTTAGATAAGTCCTAGTGCAGCAGCCGTCATGAAATAGGGTTCTACTCACGGTAGAAAGCCACAGCAAGAGAGCGAAGCCTGGAGTGGTGGCAAGAGTCTCCCCTGAGATGCTGCCCCTCCCCCGAGAAGCCAGAAAACCAAAAGGTGCCCTGCCCCCCTGCCTACCCCAGAGCCAGGTACTCCTCCCTGGCCCCTTTGTCTCTCTTGATCATCCACCCATTAACAAGAATGGGGAAAAGTTCCTAAGACAAGAGACAAACAAAAAAAAGGAGAAAAAATATCCCAAACCCCAGCAATCCTCATCTGGAAAACAGACATATGCAATTTTTTTTTCTCTCTCCCAGCAATTCTGTTCTTTGTGGATCATGATTGGAGTGCAGCCAGAATACTGTTCGTAGGCAGGCAGGTCTAGGGACAGCACTGGTGGTGTCACTATTGAGACGTGTCCTTTAGGGCAATGTCCTTCCAGAGGATATTCTTATGAAATGATACTTTTGTAAAAACACAGATTTCATGTAGCAGTGACCCAACCAGC
>VYZT01045404.1:0-88514 GCA_013400735.1 Pomatostomus ruficeps
TTATTATATTACTGATACAAATAATAATTTGATTACTTATATATATGCTTCTTACAATAAAATGTAATACTTTTGCCAGGGAATATATGTTTGCTACAGAAAGAAAATACTCTAATCAATAGATATCCTGTTCTATGTGTACAAAAGCATGGGGAACAGCAATTATTCAGGTAACCTTCACTCTTCATTTTGCTCTTTATTGTCACGAGTGCAATTCAATTACTTTTAAGTCATATATTAACTGTCTTTTACTCTTCATGTCTGAAACATGAGGTGGAGGTTTTACCTTTATGCAACTCTAACATAGACATCTGCAGCTTGGTTAGCTGGTTATGGTGACCTGAGCAGGTATTTTTAGCATGAAGTATGTTTAATAAGTTTTAGATTTTAAGTTAGGAATTAGGAAATTAACTGTTTTGCATAAGAGCACTGGCATGTCCTAACCAAAGTCCATCTTCTCTTTCCGTCTGAAAGCTCTCAGCCACAGCAGTGCAGATGAGGGTATCAGAATCAGGAAGCATCTGGAATACTTCCTTAGACTCTAGTGAAGGACAGAGACTTCCTGCACCAGGCACAGTATTTTTGTATTTAATATCTGATGACACATTTATCTTTGATAAATCTGCTTAGTTTCTTCCACCTGTTCTCTTCAACCTTGTGCCAATGTAAAAGCATTAAAGAGTCTCTCTATTGACTGTAAAAACTCTGAATCATTGATAAGCAGACATCTTTACTGCAAGTATATGTCTGATTATTGTTATTATTACTAAACATGATGTCTCAAATTAGATATAGACTTAAAATATTTCTCCTGGCCATTTTCGTACATAAAATGATTTTTTGGCAGGTGGATCAAACACGACTCAATGAAAGATATTCCTTGGGGCAGAATTTTTCTTATCTATTTAGATTTCAGTTTAGGGCTCTTCTGTGTAACATCAGCAAGACACCTCTGATAGATAACTTACAAATAAACCATCAAGATCTTGAATTATGCAGCTGAGATCAGAAGATAGAGGCATGCTCCAGAGATCATGCTTAAATGGCAATACAGGCACAGTAAATAAATCAACGGTGCCTCAGTTACTATAAATGCATTCCAATTTGTTAGACATGGACGAGATCAGAGCTCGTTATTGGGGTGGACAACTTACACGCTAGTGCCATGCTTCAGGACTGGATAACCCAGGGTTTCTCAAATTGTGCTAGACTGCTTATTTTAGAAAACTTCAACCCTTTTCACCTTTCAGGTGAACCAAACTGATCTTCTGGCTAACTGAATATGTATGATGAAGTCTGCATGGTGAGCTTACCCACCTAGATGTAATTCTGTTGCTAGTGTCATACCTTGTGTATTTTCAGCTTCCAGCTACTGCACTGGAAGACTGAAAGACTCCTAGAGATCATGTGTCAGAGCTATCAATGCCACAGAGATGTTTAAGAATCTTTAGGACATTCCAAATGTCAGGAGATGCCCTCATTTTAGGCAACAGAACAAAGTGCTTAGTGTGTCTTCAGACAACTACATGCATGTTAATAAAATATCTTAGACTTGCGCTGAATCCCATCGTTGTGACAATGTCACCATTTAAACTGTCCCTCAGAAATCTATATTGGATGAAGTACATATGACCTTAAAAGGAAAAAACGCATGCCCTAGGTTGCTTCTGATGGATCATAGATATTTTTACTGCAAAAGCCACTTATACTGTGATAATTATTTTCTCACTAAGGTGATACAGGAAAGTGTATTGTTAAATCAGAATGTTCAGACAACTGAGAAAAACACCACAAAACCTAATTCTACATGAAAAACTCACCCCTAGGCCCAATATTAGTATCACTTTTGTGAATATAGCAATAGAATTAGATCCACTGAGGCTGATTTTACCCTCCGAGAAAAACCAGATTTAGGCCCAGAGAATTGAGGAAAAAGTGCCAGAGGACTCTGTTTTCTTTCCACAGTAAACTAATCAAAGCCAAAATGATTGTGGTTCAACTTTTTCAACAAAATAAACAATTCTAAAAAATTTTATTAGAATTATTGCAGAAATATTTCTCTCCTCTTTCTTGCACAAAAAAACTGCAAGTGTCAAAGAAACAAGACATACAAATATATTAAAAAAAATCTCTATATATTAACTTTTGTACAGATTTCAGGAAAGAAGAATGTCCATCCAAAAGCTAAGGCCTCAAGCATAATGCAAAAAACAGTGTATGGCAATGCTGTTTCACTACAGTGGCTGTAGCAGCAAATATTGGAAGCTTGTGGAGAAACTGTGAACACCGACTTGACTTCCCTGCTGCTCGCAGCAACATTTAACCCAATACAGTTACCTTTTTCAGCTTTTATTTGAACTATTATGCCAACATAAGTGGTATAGTTTGGTTTATATTCTAGAACAGGAGAAAAAGCATGGTTTCATCTTTCGAGTAATTTGATTAGGAACTGGCCAAGCTACACTTAGAATTTGCTCGAAATGAGCCCTTCACATTTTCCTGGATTAAACCCTCTGTGAAACTCTGTACAATGTGAAAAATTCTTTGCTGTCCCACTGGTTTAATGTGCCTTTGTACTGTTGGATGATGTTCATGCACTGATGATACCAGTAAATATCCAGAGAAGTTCGTTGCGCTGTGTGAAGCTCAGCGTGACAGCACTGGAGGGCCAGGAACAGCACAGCTCCAGGGAGGAGAGTAAACACCTTCTGGAGAGCACCCTTTCATCATCTCCAGATCAGAAAAATGCATGCTTTGTTTCTGCCTTTGGAAAAATATTAGACAGTGTTTCACTCTTCTCCATGAGCGTCAGATCCGCCTTTGGAGACACCCATGGAAAGATGAACGTGCCTGTGTCTGAAGCAAACCAAGCCAAGATTACTCAATGCACCTGCATGAAAGGATGTGGGATTGCTCACTCCATAGGCCAGCTAAAAATGATAATGCCACAGCTACAGAAAATGTTTTTCTATGATTGAAATGTCACCATCCCTGTCCACATAAATCCTGGATTTTGATAAAGAAGTATAAGACTGTTTAAAAACTAACTTTTTAAGAAGATATGAATACTTGTTTGTTTCTTCACAGCATTCACATCCTGACGCAGCTGATAATTTTAGAAATAAACCAAAGCATTTTTCTGATTTTTTTTCCTAAACCTGAGGTTTTGATTTCTCCTCTAATGTTAATTATCCCCAAAGCAATTTCAAAATATTAATATATGCATTGTAACACAAAAGCACACATAAGGTCAAGTCAGTTGTGTGTGAATCAAGATCTACCAGGTCCAATTTTAACAGCAGTTTGGCACCACTGGCTTTTATGTTGCGGAGGGGTTTTCATTACAGTAGTTAACTGCATTATATCATTGACATCAAAACATCTCTGAATCATCACTGTTTTGTTTCTTCTTAATATATTTTAATCCTTTGTTTATTTTCACAAATATGTAAATATAGATAACAAAGCCTTGTTAAAACGCAGAACTTAAAAAACTACTGTCCTCAATATATCACACTTGGTTAGCAACAGAAGCTTCCAGACTGCTTGATTATTATTACAGAATTTTTCCTTCATCTGTCATGAAATTTTTCCTTCTGTACCTGACAAAAAATGTTCCATTTCTCTTAACACCAGCTAGTGTTATTATTGCAATGCTACTTCATGTAAATATTATGAGATCAAGTTTTCTCAACCACTCAATTTCATAGACAATTTAACAGGTACTTCCTCTGAAACATGAAGGCCAAAAATAAACAGATTTAAAAAAAAATTGTGAGTGCAACACTATTTTTGGGCTTGGGAGGGCAAACACTAGGTTGGAAGAGGAGAGGCAAGAGGAGAATCAGAGGAGGAAGGAATGTAGGTCTCTATCTTGCAGCACTCTCACCTCATGTGCTGTAGATTTGCGAGCATGACTACATTTGCCTTGATAATCTCATGGTGAAAAGCCAGAGGAAACCACCTGCTTCTGAGTGTGGGGAAGGATAGGACATGAGCTTGATGTCCATTCAGTTTTGTGCTGTGTTGTTTCACTAGTTTCTTCATCAGAATTGTGTGCTTTTTCCCCCTTTGCTGCTCTCCTTTGCATGGTCTTTTCTAAACAAAATGCAAATGCTGAGTTCAGTTCTTCAAAAAAACCCAACAAACCCCAAACAAACCAGCATTCAAAACCACATAAAATTAGACAGATTGAGTTCTTAAAATCCTACATCGTATAAAAAATGTTTAGAAGAAGGCAAGCAAATTAGGAAGAGCAAAGCTCAAGCATCTTTAAGGACAAATATAATCCAAATTATTTTGTAAAAGCAAGAGGTGAATAAGAACAGATTTCCTAGAAATTTTCATAAACTCATTTGTCACAGCAAAAGTACATGACAATCTCAGCAGGATTCCAGCCAGAGTTTTCTGACACATTACAACAGCAAGAAGACTTGTTTTTTCAGATACTTAGCATTTCCCCAGTAAAACTAGTAGAAGTTCACAGCATATTGAAGCAGCTATAAAGTTCTCACTAACGTGGAATTAGTCCCAGGGCTCAGGAGATTTTGGATTTCTTTGGTTTAGATTCCTTCAGTTGGGGTGGTGCAATTTTTAAATTAAGTGTCTAAACATCTTGAAAGAAAAGTATTTATTTATTAGCTCAAATATTTTCTTAAAAATTAGAAAGAAGCTCCTGGCAACCAGTTTAAGTAAGGAAGCAAGTTTATCTGACAACAGCACTTGCATCCATCTTCATCACCCTGTATGTATGCACAGGTAAGGTTAGTAGCAGAGCTGAGATCCAGTCAGAAAGTGATCCAACAAACTCATCACAGTATTGCGTAGTATAAATGTGTTATCCATATCATGTGATGACTAAGCAGATTTAAACATGATAATTTTAAATTAAGTCAGCCAGTGGCATTCTTTACAATGGTTTGGACCTTTGTAAGCTGGCAATATTCTCAATATAATAAAATAAGCCAATATTTACAAGCCAGATTTATGTTTCAGCAAAGGAGAAGTCTATTCATATATTATTCAAGAGTAAACAGGATTTAATCTTTTTCTGTAAAAGCTAAAAAAGAATTCTGAGATAACCAAAAATTACTTTTTGGAGATTAAAGAACTGGTGCATATGTAGACAGGTACAAGTCAGGTGTTTTAGATTTGGTTGCCTATCTATTTCCCTTTTTTATTGACCAGATTCTTCAGCGCTGATGATATGTGGTCCATGTCTACAAAAACTAGTTCAGCTGTTTATTACTTTCACCTTTTAAATTAAGTACCTTTCCCTTAAATCTCTTAGTTGGCAGAATCTAAGGTTCTGAGAATGGTAAATTATGATTATATGTGTGCTGAGGATGAAGCTTTGCTTGCTTCAGAACTTGCTGACAGAATAAAAAAGCAAATCCAAAGACACAAAGATGAAAGGGGAGGAGAATAGACAGGATGGACTGTAGAGTGCATGCTGATTCCAAGAGGAATGTTCTGAGGAAGTTTCCCACAAGGTGTTGAACTCTACCATAAGTATTTTGTGATCACATCACTTCCTATCACATCATGTGATAGGAAGACTCAAGGATGGGCTTAAGGGCCCTCCTAAATGAAAACTGAAATTACATCAATGATCATCACTTGACCTTTTTCTTGAAAGCATTAAGATTTCTGCAGGGGGTCTTATGATATATTCAGGATGTGGCCAGTGCGTATTGTTCACAGGTGCTCCTTTCTACATGTGCCTGATGGACAGTGGAAGCCCATGCATCAGCACAGTTATTGGTGCATGGAAGAGTTCAGTTCTGTGCATTTTGCTCCAGTATCGATTCAGAAATGTTTCTGCTGCCAAGGTCACCTTTCTGACCGCCTTCCAAGACCCACAGTCACTTGCTTTTTGCACTCTCTCAGTGACAACATCGTTATTGTCAGTTTTAGAAACACAGCAGTTGGCTCATTCATACCAAGTTCTTGAAATAAACACTTTGTAATAATTCTCTAGTAAACGGCTCCAAAAATTTACAGCTGAATAACATCCCATGAAACTTCACCAGTGTGTATGTCCATGCTTCTTCCTTTTTCACATGGTATTTGGAATAGGCATGGAGCCATGCTGGCAGGCCACAACCAACAGCAAAGGAAACAAATGTCAAACCCAGCAAGTAGCCAGAGTGTTTCTGACACTCACCCCCATCCAGAGGGTGATGCAGGAGAACAAAGCAGGTCTTTTACTACCACAAACAGCCAATGTGTCTCAAAGAGGGATATTCAGTTCCCCTCCTCTCACTGTCTCTGGCCATTGAGTCGATTGATTAATGACCTGCTTCATGGGTGTGCTTTGGTATCTGTCTTATTCTACAATGCATGACGGGTACACCATTAACTGTAATGCAGAGATGGGCTCGAACTCATTGCAGGTGTGCTGTGGTATCAGTGAGTGTTAAGTGACAATGACAATCCAGGAGCTGAGTATAGTGAAAACACTTTGCAGAAGTTTTAATCCCATAAGAGTTCTCTTTTATCTCAGAAACTGGCTGCACTACTCTCCAGCCCTGTTTATGCCATGGAAGTTTTTAAAGAGCTTCATTGGTTCCAGGCATTTATAGGAGCTTTAGGATTGAATCCTCAGATGTATAGATTCATAGCCACAGGCAGGTACAATGTTATCAGAAGGTCTAAAAACTCTTTTAACTCTGCAATAAACTTCAACTCCCCTCTCTCATGATTCTGGCATTGCTATTTCCCACGTGGCATTACAGCTTCTCCCTGATCCTTCAGGAGAAACTCAGCCCATGGTGCCAGTTCTACTCTGCACCAAGAGGCTGGAGGGAGGACAGTGAAAGAGGAGAATGAAAGAGGGGAAGGACAGCAGTGGCTCAGTTGAGACTGCAGTGGAGGACCTGGATCTGGGGCCTCTGGACCTCTCATGGTTGGGTCTCTGGCAGCACCCAGTTGTGGCCGTGGTGCCACAGCCAGCGGGTGGATGGCATGGGGTGAGCCCCACGCCCCCAGTCCATCTGGTGCTTGTGACATTTCAGGTACCCTGCCAGTTCTGGAGTGAAATGCCACGTGAAAGACTGAATTCAAAATGAAAATAGCTTAGAGAAAAACCTGGCTAAGTTTGACACTGGACTATCCATACCTGTCAAGGCATGATGCAGGGAGGGGCAGTGTGCTCCCATCCACTCAGGTGAGGGGCAGCAGGCTGGATGCATTGCCCAGACACTTGCACAGACTGGACTATGACTGCTGAGTCCACTTTCACCACCATTTTAAGCCTGAAAGCAAGTCCAACTGCTAGCATGGATCCATCTAGGAGACAGATGAAAACAAAAGCCTGTCCCATGGGGCGCCTGGAGCCTAGTAAATTGGTGTTATAAAAAGTGAGAGGTCCTCTGAGAGCTTCCAGCACAAGGAGAAGGTTAAGGAGAAAGGAAATCTGAAAGTGAATTCTTTGAACCAATATTAGCAGGACTAAGTGGTTCATATGAACTCTTCAGCCCCAAGGCACCATTTTGAAGGTATTAATTGTTTTCCCTGACCTCCTAGCAATCTGTAATTGCAGTGCTCATAGTTGCATTAACCTTCTACTAACACAATCTTAATAATATTATTCAAAATGCTATGTAAACTTCAGCTTACTGTAGGGTACTTATTTTCTATATTTTACCCTTTGAATTTGTAGCTTACAGCAGTCAAGAATGGGAAAGACAGGCCATATACTGCCAAAATCAAGGGAAGATACTTAAGCTAATGCATGCTTAAGCAATAATTTTAAACATAGGGGCCATCAACAAAAATGCCAGAGATGTAATCCAATCTCCATGCTTGAACAGTTACAAAATCTTTAAAGAAAATATATGGAGTTTAATATTTCTTGTAAAAAGTGGGAGTTTTTCTTTCCATTATGTTTGATTTGACCAAAGACTGAAGCATAAAACAGATTGTGGTTTGCTCATGCATTGCAGCTACAATGAAACCCCCATGCCAAAATCTGCATTAGTAGAAATAGATACAAGAGGGAATGGCTGTGCTGGAAATGCAGTATTTTAGGTACAAGTCTTTAAAGGAAAGCAAAAAAAATGACAAAAAAAAAAAAAGTTAATTGGCATGCCTTAAAGGTATACACAGAGAGAGACTATGCCAACAACTGACTTCAAATACCCATCCTTTCATTTCACATTGCCAGACTGCTCCACGTCTTTCACTCCTTCCCTTGCAGCAAGGAATACAGTGCCAGGACACTGGCAGGGGAAATGTAAAGGAGCTGGACTGAAAGGAATACACAAAACTGGACTATAGGTTCATCAGTCACATGGGCAAGGCAAATGTAACCATATAACTCTATGGAAAAATAAATAAACCTGGAAAGTTTGGCTTAGAAAGCAAGCGATGTGAACAATCTACAACAGAGTAGGTGTTGGGAACTTGCCCCATAGGAAATACCTAGATTTAATTTATGCAAAGCTCTTGCAAACAAAGAGCCAATCCTGTCTGCCTCGGACCCAGAAGATGTGAGCACACCCTGTGTGACAGTAAGTGCACACACTGTCCCACCGGATATGCTGTACCAGCACATCCCTGGATCACATCCCTCCAGACGGGCAGCCATGCCGAGCAGAAGTCCTGACGACAAAGGTCACAGGGGATAGGGAAGATGCTTCATTGTTGTTGTCACTAAACCTCAAATGAATATCAGGACATGTTCATTAGCCTTTTAGAAGGAAAGACAGGTATCATACAGGATTTTAGTGCTGCAAAATAAAGAAAGGAAGGGACAATTAGCCTTCCCTCATAAAACTCCTGACAAGGTCTGTGCAATGTTTCCTCCTAAAAGGTCTGCCATGCTTTGTGGGCTTCTTTTTAAGAGGATATATTTAATAGTGACAAAGTATTAAGATGGTAGCTCAGTACACATTTGTCTTTTTTGCCAACAATTTATTAAACGAAAACACAATGAATATGCACATGTATCTAGAACTTACTGCCTTTATGATTACTGCTAGTGTTACTTATTATTACTATCAATACTACTTATTACTACTACTATTGCTACTACTTGTAACCTCACTGAGCTTTGTTTGCACTGACACTGCTTTTCTTGAAGTTTATCATTCTGATTTCCTGTCTGCGGAAAGGGGAAATGGGTGCAGTATCGATAGTGGTTAATGCATCTACCAGTGCTGTTTTGCACTCATCGTGTTTCCTGTGATGCCAGTCCAGAGTTTGTGCCATTTTTCAGCTTGAAAAATGTGCTGCCTGGTAGATCTCACCACATAAGCCACAACTGTCAACTTTTCTCAGCTCTGTCATTGAAAGCAATGCAATCCTGGCATAAGATCACAAACTGCACTTAAGCAAAATAAATTCTTTCTGTTTCCATTTTCCATGGTTCTGGCCAAGAAAAGAGTTTTGTGAACTCCTCTTCCCTCCTCTGATTTAATTTCGGTACTCTATTTTTCCTTATTCCTGTAGCAATACTACTTTAAATTTTATTTTGTTACTGTTTTGGTCAACCTCACTCTGGATCATATTTTTCTTCAGTCTTATGTTTGCTGTGCTCTAAATGCCCCTCTAAGTTTCCCTACATTAATAATTTTCTGTGCCATTTACACGTACTTATCATCAGTAAACGTTTTACATACTCCTTCTTGTAGTTGCAGCAGTTTCCCACTATGTATTATCCAGAACCTTGCTTTTAGTAACCTTTCTATTTGATTTCTCTAATAATTTTATGTAAACCCTGCTGCATGCTCAGTTTTTAATTTGCTCTAAAATTGAGAAAATGGTTAGTTTGCTTCTGTCTTCTTGAGTCATAGAGAATCCTGTTTCTAGTACAATTCCAAGACCCAAGGCTAAAGATAGAAAAACCAGAGGAAGAGCTGGACATGTGCTTCTAAAAAACCAGCATCACACTTTTAATTTGTATAGAAGGGGCGGATTATTTATTTCAACTTGTAAGATAAACCTCAGGGTTATGAAAAACCGAGTTAATTTTTCTCTATACTAGCTATGATGGCAACAGCATTTTCTGAGTGAAAGACAGGAGGAGTTGAAATTCTGATCTCAGTGTAACATCAAAGTAACTACACTGGCTTTCTGCTTAGTATACATAATTTGGCTTTCAATTTTTCATTAGTCAATTTATTATTGTTGCTCAGCAAAAAGCTCATATCAGTGTCCAAAATGATAATGAGAATCTGTGAATGGTAATGCTGTGGTGGAATAATGGTATGAGAAAGAAGAACCAGGGCCAGTTTTCCATCAGCTTTATAACCACTGTAAAAGTTGAAGTAAAATGCTGAGAAGTGTTACAATTCTTTAAATAGCTTAAGCCAAGAACTTTTAAGAATAGATATCCAAAAATAGCACTGTAGTAAATTTTGTATAGAGTTTTAACAGACTTTCTGTTCACTCTTAACGACAGAAGAACATGTGTTATAATTATCCTCTAACTCTTGAAAAGGAAAAGGGAAAATCTAAGCTACCAGCCACCAAAAGCACAAACAGTATTTTTAGAGGCACAAAATATAACTAAAAGAGAAGGAATGAAAGCAGCTCTGGAAAGCCAGTATGCATAACTGAGCGATACTTTAACATTTTCTGGCATATCTGAGGGATACTTTAACATTTTCTGTCACAAGCAATTTAGACAAGGTTAATTTCTGGGTATGCTGCATATAAGGAACATATACATCATTAAGCACCATCCGTTGTGTGTGGTGGAAACAACAAGCAGAACCGCAGGCAGTATCTGGGGAAAGGATCAGCTCCCTTCAGGGGAGTCGTCAGCAAACTCTTAAACAGCTATCTCAGGCACTGCTCTAAGGCTTTGTTCCCATTAGAGGATGTAATAATCCATTATTGACACTTATCACACCTCTTTGCCACTAAAAGAAGCAGGTAAACCTACTATTCCCTCTATTAACAAGTTACAAAAATAGACCACGGAATGATTTCTACAGTTCTTAAATGTATATGAAGAATTGCAATATGAAGAGACAGAAAACAGGTCAATTCCCTACCTTGTAGCTAATTTCCTTCTCAACAATACTGTTGTAATAAATTCTGCAGCACTTGTAGTTTTTGAATCTAAATTGTCAGACTTGAAGAGAAACCAGTTGAGTTTCATCTGCCAATGTATATCTTAGTTCAAACTGCCCATTTTAAAGGAGGCATGTCAGTAACTCAAAGTCTGCCCAGCTGCTGGAGGTCTGCCACACACTAGCACTGAAACCTGTCTTTGAAACTACTGAAGTATGAAATAACTTTCTGATAATTGAAATCAGTGTCAAACCATGGGCATTCTTGAATTTCTTTACTAAAAAAACCCTAAAAACGCTTGCAAATTCTTCAAGTACTCTACCATATAAGCAGTCCCTTCAGCATATGATGGGTATAAATCTATTACCAATGAAATGTAGATTGTGTAGATGAACTAATGCTTTTGCAGCAGGCTCCATTTCTAGCAGGGAGGTTTTGAAGCTGCCAAGGCAGGTACAATACAAATACATTGTGCTTCTCTTCAAAAAGCAATCCCGTGCTCTACAAGACCACATCCTCAAAGGCATGCTCATATAATATACATCAAACAGCTAATCAAGGCACGAATCTCATGCTGTGGCCCTTGCTTCCTGACAGAAGCCTGAGTAAACAGCAGTATGTGCTCAGCTGCAACCCATTAGCCAGCATCTTAGACGTTTCTCCAGTTTGAAGACCAAGTATTTAAGTGAACAACCGATAGTTGCTGTGTAATTAAAACATCATTATTTTTCAGTTCGTTGCATAAACCTCCCTCTAAGATGAGAGCTGATGCCAGTGACAAAGATCACACGTTACCTAACCAAATACGATATGATAACCTCAACCAGAGACTGCACTGTTGTCAGTGAAGAATGAGGCACATGGTCATTAGCAGACCTAGTGGTTAAAATGATAACAAGCTTTTAAGACTGGTTTTCTGCTTTACTTTTTGGAAGAATGGTAATCTGTATAATGAGAGGAGGCTATTCACATAGGTAATCACCTTGGGTATTGTGCGGTGCAGAGAGAAAGAGATTCTCTGAACAGTTCTTTGAGAAAGCTTATTTTTCTCTTTTCTGTCTAGGAATGGAGTCAAGAGTAGTTTAGCTACCCAGGTTAGATGTCTAGGGTAAGCAAGTGTGATGACACCAAACAAACAGGCATATACAAAATCTTAAACCACAAAACAGTGCAAATGTTCTGCCCATTAACCGTGATTATTGGAGGCAATTTTGGTGTCCCTTAACCCCTTCTGTCATCATAGCCAGAGCAAAATACCAAGACAAAAAAGTAGTTCCCAGAGTTTCTTGAACAAGAAATATTGTTTAAAAAGGAAAAAAAAACCCCAAACCCTCAAACATTTCTCTGACCATGAATACATTCCCAACCTGTCAGGAGCACAGTTTCAAAAACTTGTGGACAGAAAAAATCCACATTAGTGCATTTATGAACTTTGGTGTTTGCTACTCTCATTAAGGGGCCAGAAGTAAAATATCTATTGATGTTGGTGTGACACATTTGTGTCACAGTTTTTGTAGAAAGGTACAACCAGGAAAGTCAAGCTACATGTAGCTGTAAGAGCATGTCACCCTATGCCCTAATATTCAAAATGGAAGGGTCATAGTGGGGACTTCTCAGGCAAAGTGATTTAATGTGTTCTGAATTCATTCTTTCGTGTAAATTGGCTTAACTTTCCTCAACATGCTTATGTACACAAAACCAATGCTTTTTCAAATTTACCAAAAATAAAAATCTGCAATCAATTAACTCATCTTTCATTTTGTCATCACTTAGACAATGTAGCTGAATAGGTTTCTACAGTGCCTCGTTTCTCTGTCCCTCGAGATCTGCCTGTACCAGTATGGTTAGGAAAGTTAAGCTGAATTAACTAAATATGCGAAATAAAAATGCATCAGTAGAAATGTATTAATCCCTAAGGCACAGTCCTCATTCACAAACAAAGCTGTCTTAATTCTTCACTACTTTAACTCTCAAAAGGAGCACCTAAACAAGGCTTTTGTGCACTTAAACTAATTCACATTCACTTAACACCTTTACTTAACATCCTCCTGTGACAAAGCAATGCCAGCAAAACCTTTAGCATAAACACTTTCAGGAACAAAAACATCTTTACTGCCAGTAGAGTTTATTTCACTTTGGGAGCAGGCTATTCTCAGAGCAGAACTCTTCTTTTGCCAGGGGAAGTCTCATCTCCATTCAGACAGGTTGGTGGTAAATGCTATTAAAAAACCAAACAGCCACCTTCCTAATAGCAGACAAACTTATTTAAGGTATTTAAGACTATTCATGAGAACGTCTAAAAACATGTAGGTGTATTATTTTCCTGTTTCACTCAATAACATATGGAAAAGTATTTCTAAATTTAATCTTTGAAACAGCAAGCACTTTTGGTTTTGCAATTTATTTTGTTTTTATAAATACTTTCAAACAATTTGCTAGTTATTAAATGTTATTGCCTTCTAGTGCTCATCACAATGTTAGACAATGCCTCTACTCAACACTTTTGTGCAACAATTCAAACATAAGTAGACACAGCTTCCTGCACTAGCCTAGTCTATCATTCAGCTTTTCAGTACAACTAAGCTATGCTGGTTATAGTACTCAGGTAAAATTACAGCCCTTTGCTAGTGCATTTATATTTCTTTCTGCATGCTTTCCAGAGCATTTGCTGTAGCCATCACTATGAAATACTAGTAGAAGCTCAGTCTTTTTGCTGATTTTTATTGCAAACATTTTCATTGAATTATGCAGGATACAGAAAGCCAGAAGCAGAACTGGAAAGAGAAGAGAAAGTAAAAGTAGTAACTGTGGTGGTAACAGCCCCACGGCAGAGGAGGAAAGAAGCAGGGGTGGAATAGACAGAGCTGGAGGCAAATGGGATGAAGGAGGTAGAAGGATCCTCTGTCCAGCTTGTGCTTAGTAACAGGGCAACTGCTGCCAAGGCGTCTTCTGGAAAGTTTGGTTTCCTTGTTCTGGCAATGGCTGTTTTCCTGAGCACTTTTGTTTTGCTGTTTATTTTGCATCCCACAGTGTCATCTGCCTTCCTGCCTCCTGCCGTGCCCCATCCAGCTGCCCCATCCTTCCTCACATGCTCATTGCTTTGCTACAGCCGGAGTCACAGACTGTGCAAGAGTCCCTGAGCCATGATTGCCACATGTTTGCTACAGACTCTTTCCCTTTATTACTCCCTGGCAAGCACCTCTTGGTAGCTTGGCATCTCTTTACCCCTCTTCTCATTTACAAACCCAAATATATTCACAGGGAGTGCATTCACTGGCCTTATTCTGTCTAAAACCCACTGCTCATTCAACGTGCCATTATGAGCAATTGAAATGAAAACAAAGTTTGCTTAGAAGAGATGACATAGCCCTGAGAGAACCAATAGCCCTTCCCAAAGTTTCTGGGGCTGCTCCCATCCTGCCCACAGTCCAGAATCCCATTTAAGCCCATTGAGGCCACCAGTCTATGTCCCGGGGGTGTTGCAGCAGGGACAGCCTCCAGCTCCACCCCCATCCCGGTAGGTAGTTGCTCTTGTGAGTGGATCCCCCTCCATGTATGGCACAGCTCGTCCCCAGCCCTGCTGCTGGCCCCAGCTCCTTTAGCTTCCCTTGGAAGACCCTGGTACCAGACCAACACCTGTTGTCAATGTCCCCACCAGAACCAGGCTGGGGCGTGGCCCCAGGGGGATGCACCCTGCAGGGAGGGCATGGCCTTGTGCAGTCAGTCCAGATCAGTGCCACTGATCCCTGACAAAAAGCAGTTTATTTTACAATAATTTCTTACTAAAACATTCTAATTGTGAACCCGAAGTCTCCAAACTTTTCTCTGCTTCCTTGTCCTATTTAGGGTTTCTTTCTAGCCTGGCTCTCTTTGTAAGAAAGTTATCTGTGAAAGATACGTGCACACATCTTCTATGCTCTGATCTTTCCCATTCTGAGCTCCTACTTCCCCAAGAAAGGCAAAGTGGCACTTAGAGGTAACAGATATGAAATCACAAAAACAGCTTGAAAGGAAAAGAAAGTAAAGATGAGTCCTACAACAAAGACAGAGTAGGGATTGCATTTCAGACTTAATGGTTAGACTTCTCTCTCAGCATCTCAGTGCTCTGAGCTCCTGCTTAAATAACTGATGGAGGGGTTGAGAGCCCTTTCAGGCAGGACTGACCTCGCCTAAGGACAGCCTAAGCAGCTGCCCAGAAGGAAGAATCTGAAGATGTGATAATCCTCACAGGCCCTGGTCCTGCTTCTGGGCAGACGGCTTAGCTTGGGGCAGAGCAGCGGCACGTTTGTGCTGGGGGCTGGGCAGGCCCTAGCTTCAAACCTAAATGGCCATACACGCAATTTCAAAATTTTTAAGTCAGCTATCCATGCTCATTGATGTAACTTGAAAGGGACTTACTCTGCTGTAGGTGCTTCTCGGTCAGAAGTAAGCTGCCAATGTAATTTGGGATGCCAAATTAACTCCTGCTGGGAACAGCTCCTGTCCAAACATTTGCACTGGTTTTAGTTACATTCAAAGGCTAGAAACAGGTCTCTCTTAATATCAACAGAAACCTACGGAGTGTGCAGCTTGCAGCTGTGGGTTAATATAATATACAAGCTGCTCAGGAGAGCTCCTAAAAATGAGCCTAACACCCAGCAGGCCAGGAGATATGTCTATATTTAGCATAAGCTGGGATTCTTTATACAGGAGCACACACAGGTATAAGAACTGGTGAAATCATGCCTTGACTTTGAATTGGTTCAGGTACTCTTACTATTATCACATGGTTTACACATGGGTGTGTTTGAGCCACCACAACAGGGTCAGTAATGGATGAGATATCCCTATAGAATAAGAAAACAAAACCCAGAAGAACTAAGACTGTAGATAAATGAGATATAAATTATATAAGCAAAAATAAATAAAAATAATATATTAAACCATGAGCTAAGACAGAGGTTTATCATTATTTTAATATAGAGCGCTGTTGCTTTCAAATGTATAGCACCAGTGACTGGTTCAGTTTTCTAGACACTGTTATATTTAGCTTTGCATTTTATTTTGAAAGAACTTGAAACCTTAGTCTATTTCAAAATTAAGTTAATCTGTGACTTGCTTGCAAAGGCTTGCAAAGAGTGTTTTCTGACACCTACAGCTTGCCTCTGTATTGTGGCAAGTATGAAAACGAGCCTTTGAGCCACCTACAGTCCCCTCTCGATGCTGTGCTTAATTCAGAGAACAAAACTCCTGTATATTGCTTGCTCGATGTGGACACAGCAGTGACCTTTGAAAACATTTAACTGGGTTGCAGTAGGAGCAGAGGCTATAAAATTACAATTAATGAAAATTACTTTAACAGGACAGAACACTGTGTTATATTTGTGTTCAAGCATATTGTATGAATGAATCAGACATTGTCAAAGTGGGAGGATCAGCCTTCTGCAATGTGGAAGTGTTTCTTCAAGAAAAGACTGCATTGTGCAAAATTATGGAAGAGTTAAAAGTATTATAGCTGCTTCTCTCCTACTATTTATATATAAAGCTAAAGTATTACTTGGCACAAATGTATTAACAAGTTCCTTAAAGAGATACTGGAATATTTATTGGTCTAGAGGGACTGATATTTTTCCAGTTTGCTATTCCCTTTAAATTGTTTTATTTTCCATTAGCTATAAAATCCTTATGTTTTCACAGCACTGAGAACAGGAAGGGGTGTTTTTTTCAAAAAAGCTAGCCGAAAATAAGCAGCACCAAGTACTTGATTTGCTTACCCTGTCCTTCCCTTTGACTTTCTTAATCAGTCAAAACTTAATTTTTATGACACTTTATACAATCAATGAATTTGCTTTCATGAAAAATTCTTTTTGTTGACAATGCTCACTTTTGTTTTCCTTACTTTTTTAATACTTTCACAACAAAATTCCTTTTCCATTTCTTTTGGGGGCAAACTCCCAAACCAGCTGAGAAAAACTGGAAAATACTGAGATACTGTGCTTTCTCCTCTACCTGAAATCTTGTACTGTGCTATTTTCTCAACAATATTACACAGAGACATTACATAACACGGTGTGAGTGACCCTGTGCTCAGAATGTAAGTAATGAATGTGTCTGAAGATGAAAAGTTAAGCCACCCCATGACATGCATTGTCTGCTTCCTCACATGAAAAGCTTATCCCCATTACACCTACAGTTTGCTTTTCGAAAGCATCCACCATGGCTTCAACTCTTTCTTTCTTTCTTCCACTCTCTGCAGGAATTCCTTTAACACCAATTTGCACCTCAACAGCTGATCCAAAGGCTCCCAAGCAAGGTCATATTCAGATCTCACAAAGTAAGTCACTGTAAACTTAGTTAAGGCAGTATGGCACAAAACAAGATTTTCTCCCACTTATTTTGAAACATGTCTGAATTGTAATCAAATATACATATACACAGAGCATGAAGCACGGTAATGAAAAGGGTAAATCTGTCTGAAATCAGTCTATATGTGAGAGTTACAATACTTCAATTGTGACTCCTGTGCAACTACAGCTTTCTGATTTCAAACTCTATTTTACATTAAAAAAAAAATCAATCCATTCTTACAATATACATTGTAATATATATTATAGTATATAGAGATGTTCCATTCTCTTACTATTGTATCTTGTGTCCAGAAGCTAGCTTTCACGTGGTGTACTACCCACATTTCTCCACTTACTGGCTACCAGTGGATGGAGTTTAACAGAAAAGCCATTTTTCATAGTCAGAGGGTATGAGTTGTATATTTGCTTCTTTCGTATGTTGGACCAAATGCGCAGCAGATGAATTCAAAAGAGCCATGTATATGACCTGAAACTTTCCCAGTGGTTTTCTTGATAACACAAATATTAAGGTTTGTAAGTTGAAACAGAATACAGTCAAAACCCAATATAGCATGCAGATGAGTTACCCAGCATGGTTATTGCAATGCCAACACTTACAGGATATAGAAAATTATTCTTGGATAAATATCCCAAGGTATCCATCTTAGCCAAACTCTATCTTTCTAGAGTGCAAGAATATTTCTTATTTCGATATTACTTTGACCCCTAAGTAGCACAGAATTCCAGTGCATAAATCAAATGAGAGGAGATTGCTTCTCTTATGTTTCTAAATCAAAAAAATGCACGTTTTAAATGTTAGTTTCAAATGTTTATGAAATTTTGGATTAAATTAATTTTAGTTCCTATTCTATTGACATTTCAACAGAGATCTATAATCATTAACTATTTAAGTCAAAACAAAAGCCTTATTTAATTGCTAAGGGGAATTGATTTTAATGTAAGAACATGTTCCCATTAGTCTTGCATGCTACATGCACCTATCTGTTTCCTTGGTAGTCACAAGATATCTTCTGAAGTGCCATTTGGGACTTGAAGACTAAAACTAGAACCCAAAACCCTTGAAAAGTTGTTTGGTATCTCTCAGGGAAGAAGCTGGTTATATGAGTAAAGTGCCTTTTGGAGATCAAGGATCTTTGAGGGGTTGTACATTTTCAGAAGATCTAGGACCAAGTTTATCACTGGCGTAACTGCAGATTCCTGAATTTCATGGAGTTATGACAGGGATAAATCTGTCCTTTGGTAGCTTGCAACTAGATGAATGAATATTACTGTATGTGAGTAAAAAGGCACGGTATTATATTCACTCTCTTTGTGTTTAGATAATTTTCTTTCACATTTATACATTTAGGACCTATGAAAAATCTCTTAATAGAAGGTATAGTCATTAAGCTTCTCTTATACATATATATTTATATATACTCAATCCTATTGAAAATAGCATTAATTAGAAAACAAGTAATTGTTAAAGCCAATGTCGTGATGGAAAGATGAGGCTGCACAAGGAAGGTAATGGTCTGTATTTTTCAGGTTCATTTAAATGTAATAAGCTAATATTGCTACTCCCATTAAGACCTTTGAAAATGTAATTAAATGCTCAAATGACTACTAACATGATTAAAAAAAGAACAGGGTAGGTTATTCACTAAGCTTATTAAAGACATTTCACATTCTGTCCTGTTCAGTGATAAATCACAGTGAATTTTTTTTAGAGCATATCAGCAGGCAAGCAATTTTACCATTATCCTGTCCAGCAGAAGGTTAGTGCTGGAATGCTTTTTCGTTTTTAAAAAGCACATCAGTTATACCTGTGCCATAGTTTTGTTGTGTTCTGGGTTACTTTGCTTGTTTTATTCATATCAGGTCTTTATTTCTCTAAAGAGAATGCAGTAGAGGGAGCTCTCTTTAAAATGCCTTCAATCTAACTGAACAACTTATGTGCTTATTCCTTGAGTTTGATCTGATACGCGCAGAAGCAAAGAGATTTTGTGGGATATACTTATGCATAATTTAAAACATATTCCACTATTATAGTGCTTATTTAATTAAAGCTTCCTTCAGTAACTTGATTTTTTTACCCCATGATGGTCCATACTGCCATTGACCTACCTTCCGAGCTACCTTCCCCACTAACCTCACATGAATGAAATCACTTCACGTCTGTTCACTGTTGCTCTGTTTACACATTTACTAATATGGAAATATTGAATTATATGGTAGGGCAAGCATCCACATACATGTATATGATACTTGATAATATGCACTGCATGCATTTATACATATGCATATATATGTTATCTATACAATACACATATATGTATGTGTTTACATAGATACAAATGTTATATGAATTGACACACAAAACATGTATTATATAACTATATGTGTATAAATATTTCATGGTTTTGCTTCATATTGCTTCACTTTTCCACAATGACCTTTCCAGCCTTTCCAGAGTTCTGTTCTTCAGGATACAAATTTCTATGACTATAGCTCACATTTCTTATCTAGATTTGTACTTGCTTTTATAAGGACATGCATATTTTTGAACACGAAGTGCTGCATGTTTTAATCACTATTTACCACATCAGTACATGTTATCTACAAATTCTACTGGCACATTGCCTTTTTTTTGTTTGTTTTTTTCCTGTTTGTTTTCTTCCAGATATCGGAAAAGCATGAAATTACCTCTGGAGTCTCTTCTGTCACAACTAGAAATATCTTGACTCTGTGAGTCTCCATGGACAACTTCATTGAGAGGTTTATCAGACAAATGATTCTTGAGCCCTGTTCTTCCCACTAAAGCACTCATGGACAATCGGTATTTTGTCCAGGACTAGAATCAAGATAACCGCTTTCCAGTCACAGCTGGATCTTTCCACTTGAACTTTTCAAGCAGCGGCACATCAGATTCCTTTGCATTTATGCCAAATTCTACAAAGTTACAAGGAATTGACACCAAAATAGTAGAAACCTCTCTCCCCTTCATGGACATGGAACAAGCCAGCATGGTCTGTTAAGGGAATAGTACTTATCCCCCATAGATACTGTTTCAAATTTTTCATCCTTTGTCAGATTTTATGTAATAGATATATATCCCCCTCCCAAATACCTAACAAATATTTATTAAAGACATCTGTTCTTTTTTGGCAACATGGCAAATAAATTTCCATCCCATAACAGGCCTAAACAACTTCTGAGGAGTCTAGTAAGAGGTGATGTTTTAAACACAAAAACCCCACCAAAATTCCTAGAATAGTTTCACTTCATCAGAATAGCTTTCTTGTATCTTTAACTTCTCTTATCAACAGCCCATGCTTTACAACTCTGCTAAATGAACAAACAGATGTAGCAATCCATATAAATCGGATTTTCTTCCAGCAGTTTTGAAGAGAGAGATTCAGCAGTTTTGATTATGCTGTAAGACGGACCTAATTGTTACTTAGATATGTTTGAGCTGTTGCAGTGCTTATCTCTGCTTTCAGGGCAGCACATTGAAGACATCTCCTTCCTCTCATTCTAAATATATTTCTTCTTGATAATACAACCCCCAAGATTTAATAATGCTCATTTCAGTGCACTTGCATGGAATGATCCTGTCTATCCCCCGTAAGCTACCTGGAGTCACCCCACTACAGTCTGTAAGTCATGTGGCACATACAAGCATGCAGGTGCTTACATGAATGAAACAGCACTAAATGGCTGTTCAAAACCAGAAACTGAAATGTTTACAGCCAGAGATATCTTGTGACTGCTGGCATTCCACGACACGCACAAGCTTTCTTGCCCAAAAATTCTTGCATCACACTGCCTATACTAATGGTATATAGACTTTTAGTTAGATGCTTGTTTTAAGGAATATACTTAGCTCTTACATCCTCACCTTTTCTTTTAATAAAATTCAAGTCTTCACCATTCTCCTAGGTTTTGACCTTGGTGCTGTGTAAAGGAAATGAAAATTCCTATGCAGGTTGGATCTTGCCAGAGAAACATAAGGTATCTTCTGCCTCAGTACTACATTGATTAAAAATGCTTATTTTGACAACTAAATATTGTCATAAAATAGAATTTAAAAAAAAAGGTCTTCTAGGATTTCAAACAAAGCAGAATATCAGTTGAAATAACAGCCATTCAGTAAGGCTGGTAGCTGCAAATACTTAAAAAGTAGAGGTAAGAGATATAGGGGGTTCAGACTATTTCTGAGTCAGGCTAAATTAGCTGTGATGGACTTTTAATTATGCAAATTACTCAGTTATTGTCCGTTATTTGTTTTGTGTTCATATGTCATATTAAAACTGCGCAAAGGTAACTTGATTCATACAATTGTTTTGCTCTACAATATTTATTTTCTTCCATGGAAAGATAAGATCCTTGTTCTGTCTGCACTTGCCATTCATTATGAAATTCATTATGTGGAGTGGATGAGTCTGAAGTTATTGACATGCACTCACCTCACTGTAATCTTGACAGACCATAGCAGACTGAGGAGAGGATATCTGGAAGAAATCATTAATACACCTGAGACTATGCTTTTCTGGCTAACACAGGGGATGTGTAGGTGTCTTGATTAATAACAAAAGCAAAAGACTGTCTGCAGTGGCCTCCTTCATGACTAAACTAAATTTTTGAGAAGTCACCTACTAGAAATTCTAGAAAACTTGCCTGTATCTATTGATGTACCAGGTATGAAAGAAAAAAAGACATGGGTTTAAAAGAAAATTCTGCTAAACAGCCCTTAGCTGAGCTAGAGGGGAATGACAGTTCTACCTGTCTGTACTGCTCAATTAAGTTTGCAGAGGGTAAATCTTCTGTTACTGCATGTTATAGCTCCCACAGAAATAACTGGCAATCTTCAGCTGTGCCAGTTTAACACAGAGAATTGTACAACTCACTTAGGAACTCCAGCTTGACCCAATCACACAAAAAATGTATCTGATGATGGTGACCTAAATATCCTATGAGCAGTACTAGCTAGGCAAACAATTATTTCTGAAAGTGTAACTGTCCATTCCTACACTGAACACTAATGAATAAAATACTTCAAATTTAGAATAATATCCATGGGCTAACAATATCTTTAGAACCAGAAAAATAATAAATCAAATAATGGCTTACCATAAATAAAATAAAAATACAATAAAAAGAAAATAGACATTAAAACCCCTTCAGCTTTATAGAATATATACTTTATGATAATTTATTAATTGCATTTTAGCAGAATTCAGTGATAAATTTTAATATATACATGCAGAATTGTACCGTTTGAGAAGAAACAACAGCTGAAAAAAATGGTGAAAGAATGGAATTGGGAAGTAGTGAGTGGACTACGGAGTTGAGCACTAAAATATAGATTTTTTTTCATATCAATGAAATAATCAACAAGCAGGGTAGTGCTCAAGCTTTTGATCCATTCAATAGGAGTATTGCTTCATAGCAGCATTCAGCATGTCCAGTTTGGGGGAGTTTTCCTGGCATTGGGGTCTGTGGGCTTCCTTCCTGCACACAAAAGGCAAATACTTTGCACAAAAATTTCTACACTTCTGTTTTGAGATTCAGAGCATACAAACATGCCAGAGCCACTGTGCTGCTTGAGACACACAAACAAGCAAGCCCTGAGAGATTTGTTCACAGCCACAAGTAAAACCTGGAGCTCCCCTCTCTTGCCTCTCAAGCATCAACTGGGTGCAGTTACATTTCTTTTTCACACTACCTTTCATTGATCACCTTACTAAAGCAAGGGCAGATCTATCCGCTCAATCCCCCTGGGAACTAAAGATGTATTTTACCTCTAAGGTAAGACCTTTGTTGCAGTTTCCAATCAGATGTCCTTTGTAAACACAATACAGCCTTGATTTTGAAGTGGAAGTAAGAACTAGAAACCATATGTTCCAAATCTGGGACATTTTTTCCTCTCAATAAACATGAAAAATCTCAATTCTCTCTAGTACTCACATACACGTATTTAAATAACTCAGTAATGAAAGCCAGGGCCTTGGACAGCAGCTGACCATTCATCACTTGCACTTGGTATCAAATGAATCCATGAACAGATTTTTTTTCTCATTAAATGCTTTTAAATATAGCTTGTCATAGAAAAGCACAAGTGATTCAAGGACAAAACATCCTCCTCTGCCTATTGTTTCTGATGATGGATTTGTGTCTTTCCCCAAAACCAAACATATTTCATTTATAGCCTATGAAATATTTATACCAAGATAAAAATCCCACAAGAATTTTCTTGCTTTTATTTTAGTACTTTAATTTTTAAAATTGCCTTCTGTTTTTGCTTGAAACAGTACTCTGTAGTATTCCACTTCAAGGCAAGTCACTTATGTTACACTGTAATCTCTTTCCGTCACAGAAAACTGTAAAATCATTGATTAGCATCTCTGGCACAAAGCTGATATTATGGAAAAGCTTTCCTTTACTTTACAAAAACCAGCCCCTGCATACCTCCAGTATTTCTCCCTGTTCCTTCTGTCCTATAACACCTCACACCACACCAGTTTGGACGGCCTTGGCCACCTAAGCTCTTCTCTGGCTTGAGTCAGTCCCAGCCAGTTGAAGCCACCTTTTGTGTTCATTAAAATACTGTTGAAAGATACAGGAGACAACAGTGAAGAGAAAAATCATGAAGCAAATCTGTGGAAGCTTGACAGAAATGTTGGCATGGCTCTGATCTAATGCATCTGTTAAGACTCAGGTGTAAACTACATAAATCAGGGGGATCCAGTGAGTCAGGTATATAATGAACACCCCTGTGTGAAATTTGTAGTTGTCATTTAAAAGAAAGCCTTGGCAGATTTTCTGCAGTGTTTTTCTACCAAGTTTCCTAATACCCTAGGGCATATCCAATTCTTCTGTTTCCACATCTTCATCTATCAAGACAGAATAACAGCACCCACAGTGAGAACTAAGTTATATACACTCTAGAGCCCTTGGGTAGGAGTTCAGCATTGCTAGTCATAATATATATACAAAATGAGACCTTCTCAAATTACTCAGTTCATAAATCTTAATTTTACTTCATCAGCTCCAGACAGGCGGCTTTCCCCCTCTCCTTTCTATCATATACACAGAGTCTGTGAATGCAGCTTGTCTCAGTCACTACAGTAAATGTCTCTTGCCAAATCCCAGACCAGAACCAAAAGCCCAAGTACCAAATGACCTGTGAGATCTTGTTAAGTCTATTCTGAAAACCCTTCAGTCGATCAGGACTTAAAATAAATGAATTAAAGCTACCATGGGTATATTTATATACATTAACATCACTCCTCTTGGCACCTGTCCTAAGGACATGCACAGTCTCCTTTAGATACTGCTTCCCTTTCTCCTGATTTCTAGCATATCCCTTTTCTCAATGATCTTGATTTGAAGTTTATACCCCAAATGTAGGAAATTTTACACTCAAGAGGTAGAAAATTTTCTCTTGTGTAGCATCAATGATCTGGGGAACCTAAACAATAATTTCTCAGTTAAAATCAGGTTAGCTCTGAACACAGCTTGACCATTTTTCTCTGGTAGGTGTCAAGGCTGCTTCCAGATCATCTTTCCTGTTATTTCAATCTGGAAAAAGGTGTTGAGTACAAAAAAATCACAAACATATTTGTTACCATGAGTGTGAAACCATTTAATTTGTAATGGTAAGAAATTTCTATGAAAAAAAAATGTTCAGCTCAGTATTTATGTGTAATGCACAGTGCTGGTGAAGTATAATTCACATGCTGGAATATTATTCATACCCTTACAGTTTACCTGGGCAGACTTTGGGTCCCGAAAGGGGTGTGGCCTATGGTTTAGCAGATGGTGTGCTAGCTCTGGCTCACTGCACAGGACATTTCAGCAATTTCTTTGTCACTGTGGAATAACAAAGTACATGTCCAGATGTTTCTTTTCCGGAGCACAGGGTTTCTCCCTGTGAACACCTCTTCAGAAATACTTCATTGTCTGGTTTTGTTGCTTATCTCTATGTTGGACATTAAATGCTGACAGTTTCTTAGATTAATCTGGAAGATTTAGTCAGAAAGCTAATTCTAATAAACTGTTGCCACATACTCCCTGAATATTTCACTTCCATCTGTCTTACTTTTTTTCAACTTTCCTTGGTGAGGCATTCACCATAATTTTTCTTTCTGTAACTAATCCTTACCACTTATCTGCTTTCTGAACCTCTCCTCCAATGCCATGCTTTGCCTCTCCAGATTTCTACAGTTTGGCTATGACACAGGTATACAGGCTTAACACAGAGAAGCAGGTATGAGATGAGAAGGACAACATCCATGTGCCCTGAGAGCAGGTGATGTTTCCTTGGCTGACTGCAACTCCCACTGCTATTTGGCCTCTGTAATAGTTGAACGCCACTTGCGATTTCTCCCCTATTTGCCAATCTGTAATTTGTGCCCTCCTGGAAGGGCTGTGGTGCCACAGTCTCTCCAGGGCCTCCAAGAGCAGAAAGAAGCTGTGGATGGCTCTGTACACACCCTGCTCTGATACGTTTTCCTGGCAGCCTGGAGATGCACAGCCCTATTATACAACCTGTTGTTTCTATGCATTCCTGTCCCACAAATAGATGTGAACCATTGGTCCAAACCTTCATTTATGACTTGCAATATCTGCCTACAAAAGGAGATAATAAGCCCCATTTTGAAACAACAGGTGGGTTCAGAGAAGGACAGGGAAAACGGCACCTTCATTGCAACAGTCCTTGTGAGACATCTTTATTTCAAAGTTCTTTATTAACAGGATTATTCCTTCTGTGTATTCATATGCATCTGTTGGCCTCACCAATTTTTTCAGTATTTGTGCATGGAAAAGGGAACTGGACTCTACCGGGATGTACACACACCATCAGGAGAACATATTTATTTCATCTAAGTTTTAAGTTATAAATTCTGCCTTCCCTGATATCACTAAGTAAAGGGTCAAAGATGAGAAGTGATGGCTTTTGGTGATAGAATCCAGCTTGACTTTTGGTTTGTAGGTCATGCACATAGGGCTGGCAGTTATCAGTAAACATTTCTTATTGTAAAAGGAAAAAAAAATGTGATGTGGAAGTCACTGAGTGATAATACACAGAGAATTTTTAAAGGCTATTTACAGTCATTTTTCAGTCTGGAAATCTACATTAAGCCATTTCCTCCTCTCATCAGCAATTAGAAAGCCTAAAACTAAGCATAAGGCTTTCTTTCCATTAGTGTACTACTATACACAAATGGACTGTGCATTTGGTAAGGAAAAAGAAATTCAATTTTGTGTGTTAGAAGCACCAGTGAATAGGAAAAAAAAACTTATGAGAAAGAATTCTAACAAGAATGCCCACGAGATGCACAGTTGTACTGTGAAGAATAATAAAAAAAGCTGTGAAATTCCAGCTTATACTGTACCTATGGATGTACTTCCAGTTACTTGTCTGAACTTACTCACACACTGATTTTAGGAGTAATTCAGTTCTAAAGCTTAGCTATAGACAATAAACATGCCGTTTCCTACCATGTTAGAATTCAAAATCAGAAGCCCAGGAACCATAAAATGGCACTATACTCTTGTCCTTCACTATTGATTAATCATCACAAAACAGATTTCAGACAAATGGCAGATTTAGCAGACAGACTCTGAACTTACTGCTTTTTTGTTTAAAAAATCTGCTAAGTACAGAAATAAGCTGAACTTGTGGGGAAGCCTTGCATGTCTAAAATCAGAAAGTAGCCCAAGGATGTAATTCACTGTGAGTACGTTAATGAAGACTATTCTTGTCATTATTGTTGCTAATAGGGAGAGATGGAATCATTTGTTTATTGGTATTTAATTTCACCCCATATGAAAAATAGTAGGGAGTAAGTGTGTAGCTTATATGACATAATTTATATTAAAGAAAACAATATTCACAGTAAACCCTTATAAACAGAAATGTAACTAAAGGAACATAAGGATAAGTTATAATATTTTTCTAGATAGTTTTTTTCATTACTACTTTGTTTCCAGAGAGATTATAACCAATTTTATAAGCCAAATATGTTTTTGTGTGCCTCAAGAGATTTGAAAGTTTCCAAGCTCTTGGCTTTTCTTCTTCTTTTTCAAATATACCTGCATGCATAGTGTAGGTGTTCGTTTTTCTGGAATACATGCAGTGGCAATTTTTTTGTTCAAGATTCTTCAAACTTTTTTATGAACACTGATAATAGAGCCTGATGTACTCTGGTATCATTCAGCAGATGGCTAAACAAAGGATGGCAAAGAAAGATGGAACAGTTAAGAAGATCTGTGCAGCTAAGCTTGATACAACTCCCTGAGCTATTAGATCCTGCCTTTGTATCTTCACTGCAACGTCAGCGCTCTGACTCCCCTTTAAAAATTTATGTTTATCCCTGATCCTGTACAATCCCATCTTTCACAGTTTTATACAGACTGTCTAGACCAAATCTGTTTGAGGGGGCAAAGGATATTGCCACAATATTTTTTATAAATCTCTGCTCAATTGTAACTCTTCCCCTGCATTTCAGCAATCAAATTTGAAGGCAAATTTGCCATTTACAGTTTTATGAAATGAATTTATGTACAGAAAAATAAAGTACTGCCATGTTTTGCTCAAAGAGACTTTACTCACAAAAGGCATGTTCCACTGCAGTTAATGACAGCAGCTGCTTTTCTGGTCAGACAGAAAGCCTAGGATTAATAGCTATGGGCTTTAAAGCAGTTGGTGAATTTCTGGTTCTACCCAAGTCAATGGCAAATCTCCAAGTGGAATGTGGAATTCATCCTTTTAGGAACAGAGATGCAGCACATTAACAATTGAAGTTAATTCCTGTATATCTTATTACTGCATTACTACAGTCAGTTTCTTCAGACTAGACTGTTAAACCCTCCATTCAGCTCCTCAATTCTACACATATCCTAGAATCAGAATAGTTTGGGTTGGAAGGGACATTTAAAAGTCATCTAGTCCAACCACCGATATAATGCCCTAAAGTCAAAAATGCACACTCTTATCTGTTTGTGGGTGTAAAATACAGCTCTGTTCTTCATATTAAAGTCTATTAATTCCCCCTCCCAAAAATTTTTAAGATGCTTATGCCAGAGAGCATTACAGTACAGCATTCTGGCTTAAGCTTACAAAATGAAAAATCACTTACCTAGTTTTGCTTCATTTCTAGTGATTTTCTAACCTGATATGTTCACTATAGGTTAAGCTGGAAGTTTGGAAGAGGCACAGTTCCTCAGGATCCACAAAGATAAATAACAGTCAATTAAAGCCAATCATATTCCAACCAAAATATAATGAACAATCTTCTAAAGTGTTAAATATCCAAAAAATCTTAATTTTCCTCTATGAAGTCACACAACGTATTACCTAAAACCAACAGTAAATATAATGGAAGTGCTGTGGCGGAAGCAGTGTTGCTTTGAAGAGCGTTTGTAAACAGGAGTCCCCAAAATGCTTAAAATAAGAAGTAGGGTTAAAACTTAAAAATGACATTGCTTAGCAGTCTAAGCTGTACTAAAGGATGACTTCAACATTAGTAGCACACAGCCTTTCAGTGAGTCTTAGACTCAGTGTCTAATTTTGAAAGCAGAGTTTAGAATTTGTGTCAAGTCACTTAAACAAGTAAATTTTCTAAGTTTATTCCTACTGAAAGCTATCCCAGAAGCAGACAGGCTGAATGTCGAGCACCCAGCAGCAACACCGCATCAGCTGGTGAGTGTTTTGTTATGTTCTCCCTCAAATAAAATGGTGGTGACCCACGGTGAAGGTTCAGCCTAAGTGAAACTTGCAGTAAGAAACTCAAAATTTGGAACATTGCCTTTACTTATTTATTTATTTATTTCATTTTTAAGAATTAACAGTTTAAAGATCAAGGGCCAGCCTCTGTCCCGTGTGCTATGTGCAGAACTCCCACTGTTGTCAGTGGGAGTATCACAAACATATCTGAGGCAACATGTGACCTTTTTATGCACATAGCCTTTTTGGGTAACATCAATATTTCAAAATTGACTATCAATTAGATTTACATGAAGGGCAGTTTTGATAAAATAGCTAACAAGGAACAGAACATTGTGCTGACCTTCCTTTGTTAGCAAATTGTTCAATGAATTGAAATCGCAGATCCCGAGAGATTTATTTTGTCACATAAACCACTGTGGTGACTATAAAATACATATGTTGATTCTATGAGGATGAAATAAAGAAATGGGAATGGGGATATTGGGTAGATTTAAAAAAAAAACAAACCCAAGAAAATGATAACAGTTCACATGATGAAGACTCTAAAGGAATAGTTCTGACTGGGAAAACCCCATATGCTTTCATTCTTTTAAGTGCAAAATTCCCAAGCAACAAATAAATCCAAATCTAAGTAACAACATAAGTTTAGAACCCAAATTATATGCACAATGTGAATTGCACTCCTACACCATCTTTATTCTCAGCAAACCAACAGTATCCTATTAATATCTATCAGTAGTTTGACAAGCTCTCATCCATGTAGTATTAGTATTTCAGCAAATGATTATGCAATAAAAATATAAAATAACATTCAGAAAGTGGACAGATTATATTTGTTCTAAAGAAAACTTAAAATATTACCAGAATACATCTATTTTTAAAGACTTAAAAGCCAATTTTTATTAAAAGTACATTTGCAAATCTAAAGTCCTTATGATAAACAGAAATATTACAGTTATTATTTTCCTTGATAGATCTTTCTTTTATAGTAATAGTTCAGCATAAATAGTCATCATTTACAGCAGATACCAACACAGTAGTGTGCTTAAGTACATTATGAGTCCTAATATAGCCAATGGCTTACCCATACTTCTCATCAATTATACATACTGTGTCCTCTTTTGTGATAGCTTAAATTACGTGTCTGAGAAGATCACAGTGGAAAGGATATACAATGAGACAATCTTATCACAAAAGTTAAGAAAATATTTTCTTCCAGGTGGTGCTAGCAGGAAGGGAAGGGAGTAGGGATCATTCTCTTGTTATCTCAAACAACCTGTACCTGCTGGACTGTGAGTTCTCAGCTGGAAGGAGCAGGAGATCAAAAAACGTGGGAACTACCCAGTGCTCTTAGAGCCACTGGTGAGAGGAGCATGGGCAGGTGGGTGCCTGTTAAAATGGCAAATCACATAATCCCGAATCACACAGCTCCTCTTTTCAGCCTAACTTTATGCTCATGTTTATTTAAAGATACATGTGGAATTTGTTGAACTGACACCAATTTTACTGCATCAATCACAATATAAGCTAGAAATAAAGCATTTATTCAGGATACAAGCTATGAATTCAATTATCTTTGTCACAGAAAGTTAAATGAATAAATCTGGCAACATATTTGGCAAAGATTTTTCTCTTAAAAAGACAAGAAAGGTAAAAATCTTATGTAAGAGTTTTCCATTAGGAAAGCCCAAATGGACTGCCAGTATAACGCAGAGCATCATTTTACATAATGCAAGAACCAGCACCAAGGAGAAAGGAGGCCTTTTTAAAAAGCCCTTCCGTAGACCAGTGGCAGAACTAGCAACATGAGAAAAGGAGAAATCTCAAGTTAAAAATATTACATTAGATTTTAGGTTTTATAGGCATTCTTTTGGTGAAGTTCTGCCTCAGCTTTGTGTGTGCCTACCTCTTTCCCTTATGGTTGACTATACCATCAGCTGGCTTTGGGCACCTCTGCTAACAGTCTGACTGGCAGAGCACAGGTTAGCTGTAGCTCACACACCCCAGGTCAGACCCCTGTGGTGCCTGCCATCAGAAAGATGTGTTGCTTCCTGGTGAGATCCATGTGCCCAGGCACCATCTCCCACCATGGCAGCCACGAGGCTTTTAGATCAGAGCTGCCTTCTGTGCAGCCAGACTGGAACACAAGGCAGAAGAAATCAGGATTTGTGAGTACCAGTCAGCCAATGCCATGGGAGTCTGCACAGAGTATAGGGAAGGTGATATTAATGCACATATCCTATGGCAAGTGACAAAGCACAGAGTCAATGTTGCTGCCCGCTTTGACAAGCACACCCCTCAGCAGTAACAAGTGATGTCCCAGCTCCAGAGATATCTTCACAAACAACATGTGGAAAGTTGTTCATGATAAGGCACGATAGTTGCAAATATTCTTGGAGAATACGGAAAGCTATAATCCAACAGATGTATGGAAAGAATATATAAATGTTTCCCAAGATTCAATGAAGACCAGAATGTGGTCTCCCTGGGTCATGGGCTTCTACATTCCTAGGATGCCTAGGCATGAGAAGGCCATGACCGCAACAGCTATGTAACCACCACATATCTCCCCTCGCTGAGGATATTTTGGAGACCTGACTGGAATAGCCTGGACTTATAAAAATAAGGGATTTGCACTGAGATACTGCATGACCCATCTACGGAGGACAAAATTAACACACTAATATGCAACCACATAAATCACAGAGATGACTAACCATTCCCATCCACCTTCTGAAGATAAAGCAATTTATAGAACATAAAAGTAATCCCATGCAGTCAGGATGTCAAAGGAGAGGAGAAAAGTGCTTCAAATACATATCTCAGATCAAAAAACTAATATGTGATCTGATATCTTTGCTTTTTCAAGTGGCTCTAGATTTATTGAAGCAGATTCTCATCTGAAGTAAATCAACATCCCTCATTAAATCAATTATCAGTGTTTTCCTGATTCTCATTAGATGGTAATTGGGCCCCTGGAATGCCTGAGGTCAGGAAGCACTAGGGAAGTCTCAGGAGGACACACATTGTTGTTGGGAGACTTCCTGCTCCCTGAACAGGCAGAAGCCATTGCTCAAGAAAGAGCAGATATCCCTATGAAAGGTGCTTATATTTAATGCTTACGGGAGAAAGATGGATTCTTAGAGTTAATGTGTAGTTCTTCTTTGGGGTGGGAGGAAGGGAAATTAAGTATGAATCAGCCAGATTAATTTTTACATTTTGGTGAACTGGCTGATGAAACAAGCCAGCTAAGTAGCTAAGTAGCAAAGATTAAATAAAGTCTTTTAAATTTGGCTTATCAGCCATGACCATCTACAGTACAATTTTGATCCATAAAAGTAGAATAAAACTTTACAGCTTTACATGACATTAAAATTATCTCTATGAAGAGCTTCTCCTGATGTTAAAAACCAATGCTTGCTTCATTGTGCTCTGCAACACTTCAGAGCAAGGACTTCCACAAATAAATGCTTCTGAGATGTGGTTTTCACTTTCACCTGATTTTGCATTCGGTAGACGCTGATGTTAAACACCTACAGATAGTAAAGCAAACAAAGAAACTAAAGCCAAGACTGGCCTTTGGGAAGAAAAAAATAGGGTCACTTCTGCAGAGGTAGGTAATGTCAAGTTTAACAAACAAACAACCAAACAATAGATAATAGGCCAGAGTTAGAAAAGTATGAGTTCTGTCTGAAACTGGGTCTGTGATTTCGGAATCTTTGGTCTAGTGACAAAGAACTGATTAGGTGCCATCATAGTTTAAAAATACTTGTAAAAGATTAGATGATTATTATCAGTTTACTGAAAGAACTTTAAGGGGTGTCTGTCCTTCCCTCAAACCTGTCATCTCAGTGGCATGACTTGTTTTTTCCTTTATTCCCCAGCCATGCTCTTTCATCTTTCCAGGTATCTGATCATGCGGTTTTATTTGCAGTTTACAGAAATAATGAGAATATAAGAAACTTCCAACCTGGCTTTCCATCACTTAACTTTCAAACAGAATAAATCCTGAGAGCAAATTTGTTTGGGGTACAGTGTACACTCTTCTGATTCACTGACCATGAAATTCCCATCCTGTCAGGACCAAGATTCATATTTCTCTCTGTATTGCAGCCCCTTTGCTGAACCAGACCTATCACTACTAACTTAAACTTTTATTTCTTCTTGCCAAGCTGGTGAAGAGGGCTTTTAACTAAATTTGCCAAGGGAGGGTGACCTCAGTCCATCCCACTCCAACCAGTTTGGTGCCACAGCCAGCCATAGATGCCCAGAGCCTGGGGAGGGATAGCAGGCCAGCAGGAGCACCTGAGGAGCAGCACAAAGGAATCCCAGCCACTGCAGCCAGTAAGTCAGATTGACCAGGGCCCCAGCCTAAATGCTTCTGTGCAAACACATGCAGCATGGGGGATAAACAGGAGTTAGAGGTATGTGCACACCTGCAGCACCACCATCTTATTGGCTCTCCACATGAGAAGGACATGCACCAGTGAGAGTGGGTCCAGAGCAGGGCCAAAAAGGTGATCAGAGGGTAGGAGCACCTCTCCCAAGGACACAGGCTGAGAGAGCTAGGGTTGTTCAGTCTGGAGTAGAGAGGGGTCCAGTGAGACCTTACAGTAGCCTTCCAGCACCTGACAGGGCCCTGTAAATTGAATGAGGATAGATTTAGATTAGATTTTAAGAAAAAAATGGTGACTGTGAGGATGGCAAGGCAGTGGAACAGGTTGTGCAGGGAAGTTGTGGACACCCCAGTCCTGAAGTGTTCAAGGTCAGGTTGGATGGGGCACTGAGCAACCTGATCAAGTGGAAGGTGTCCCTGCTGGTGACAGGGGACTCGCCACTAGATGATCCAGGGTTCCTAACAATTTAAACTTTGTAAAATTACTCATGGAACAGTACCATGTTGTGGGTGTTATACTGGTTACAAAGCAAATATTTATGGAAGTATATATTCCTTTGGTAATAAATAAATCCATTAGAATATTTTCTATTTAATAAAAAAACCTGGATAATGCCATAATACAAGTTCAGTTAGTTTACCTAAAGCTAGATACATATTTAAATTTTGGTATTTTCATTTCAATTTATTTTTAGTGCATGTTTTTGGTTGGTTTTTAAGGCATAACCAGCAGCTACAATGTAAGAAAAAGCTGATATTCATCTTTCGCCTTCTGAAGGGATAGAGCTGAACAGTAGTTCAGTCTGGAAGTCTAATGTGTCTAGGTGACAGAAATTGACCTGTAAATAAGTTATATCCATAAAATAAGACAGCAGCTCCCTCAAAAATAGACAGCAGGCTTCAGAAGCACCTTTTGAAGTGTTAAATTACAAAATAAGTGTCTACCAATCTGATAATGCCTTTTAATTTTTTTTTTCCAATTCTATTTTGAAAAAGAGAAAAGAAATTTCTGTGTAACCTCTCCTTCATAAAGAATGATGTAGCCAGACAACGAGAGTGGCTGATTTGTTATCCTTTGCCATGGCTTTGCTTGTTTCTGCAGTCTAACATGCCTCATGCTCTTAGACGAATTGATTTGGGCTCTGCAATCCAGTGGGGAATTATGTCATCTACTTTGCTGTTGCTACCACATACAACTGATACTGTATTTCACCATCTTAACAGACAACTAACATCAGTTTTGCCTTCACCAATTCAGAGAATTACTTAGCTTTTGAAAGTTCTTTTTCTGATTGAACTGCTTGGGTCAGATCCACTTCTTGGCCACAGCTTTAGAATCTACCTTTTCTTGCATGTAAGTTTCCTCGCAGATGAACTTCTGCTCAAAGATCTGAACATGAAAAGTCATATCCTGTCTTTTGGTTTCTTATTCACATGAAAACTAGAAAGAGCTCCTTCCAACAGGCTTCCAGATACTACATTAATATTTACAAATAGAAATGTCCATGTCCATATTAAAAAAAAGTAAACATTTTGTTTTCAAAAGATATTTATTTATAGGAGTGGTTCATTTTCTAGGTAAAAAGAAAAATTCCTGCTTATTTTAAAAACTATGGTTTTGAACCATTTTGATAAAAATATAAAGAAGGAAAAATGGACTATTCTTCAAATGTCTTTCATGAAAACACTTAAAATGCAGCACAGTGTTTCACAATGTTGCATATGGTGATGAATAATTTTAAATTTTCTACTAGCAGCGTACTGCTTATCTCTCTTTGCTAAATCCCCAGGTGAATGCAGTTTTCATGTAAAATAGAACCTAACCTGGAGAATCCTGTTCAAGATACATTTTACAGGCCAAGCAGACTCTTCAGCTGGTTTGCTTGCTATTTTTAATTCTAGTCCCTAAATGTAGAATAATATATTTACATGAGGTTCAAAGCTATACTCTGAATTTCTCATGCACTCCACAGCACTACTGTTTTAAAGTTGTGAAAGCCAATGCATGATAATAGGAAAAAAGAAAGTATTTGCACAGACTGTAATATGGAGAAAACAGCAACAGCTGCAACACAGGCTGCTTTGCCAAGTGGTACATGCCAGGGTTTGAATAAATGACACTATAATTGGGCAAAAATGCTGGATATTAACAGAGAACATTATATCATCCTGGCAACTGGTAAGATATATTAGAGAGATATAATATGACATTATATAAAGCAGTTTAAAAAGTAAATTGACAAATACTGAAATACTGTGCTTTCATGTAGAATTATCAGAAATTGATGGTGTTCCAATGATTTCAAGCATTTTCTATCCAAGACATCCTTTTGGCTTTGCTCCAAAGTTAAAACTTTGTTTTTAATGGACATTAGGAACACACACATGGTGTCAGTTGTCCAATAATCATTTTGTCTCATACATCAGAGCTATAAAGGGTGTTTTCAGCATCAGCTAATGTACTATTTTGATCAAGTCAGTCTTAACAAAGCCTTACCTTACCTCAAAGTAAAAAAAAAACCAACAACAATAAGAGAAGAAATTGATTTAGGTAAAATTTAAAATACATTCTCATTATAGAAGCTTTTTCTGTCATTGGAAGACCACTGTTCACAGCTTGCAACTGAAGAAAAATTTTGTAACTGCATCCAATTAATACTGCCATAAGCATATGTCTGCTCACCAAGGAAATCTGCTGTACCAGACAACTGGGGAAAGCAAGGCCAGCACTCCTGAAATAAGGCATGATTTCAGGTTGCAACTGTGGCTGCTAAGAGACAGACACTACCAAAATAAATATAAGAAAAAAAAAAAGGCAGAAGTGGATATAACATTTACTCTCAGGTACCAATTTCTGTCTGGTGAGAAAACCCAGAGCACGTTGCAGATTACAGTAGTTGTCACAGGATCTTTAAGAGTTCCAGGAAAACTGCTGCCAGTATGGACATCAGAAAAAAATATACTCCCAATTAATTCATTATCTAAATAGAGGCAAATTGCCTGTTTCAAATGAAATGTAGATTCCCTGTTCAAAATTGCTTGATCCTTGCATGGCTAGGTCATCAGATAGCCATGGGTCAGGGACTGCAGACTACCCATTTCAGGACAACACATGGAAGCAGATATTCTAAAATAGGAAGAGGTACCAAGTTACCAGCAAATTCAACAATGGGCACATCTGAAGGAAGTGACACACTGGGACTCAATTGAAAGGTTTTTTCCTCTCTTCCAGAGAAGCTGGCTAAAATAGGTTTACTACTAGTAAAGTGTTCGTACAGTCCTTGCACAGAAAATCCACTCCATCTTCATTCACAATAGGTAGATTTGTGAAATATTGAATATTGCGAGTTGTGTTAACAAGTTCTTGATAATTAAATTAGTAAAAAACAGCCTCATGTAAATTTCTCCTGTTGTAGATCCTACCCCTAGTGTGCATTGTCTATTGCTCACTTGCTCAGCCATTTACTCCACAGAATCATTTGTTTCTTGGCAACAAATGCCAGTTTCCTGATTCTTGCTCTGTCCAAAAAAACCCTTTCAGATGTGCTCTGCTTCAAACTCTTGATGGCTAACCAGTAACACCAAGGTTAAATTCATAACAATCTTGGTACAGAAATGTGGTTTATTTAAAATGTAAACACATTAAGATCCATTATCTTATGATATATGGCTAATTTGTGTACTACATTCCCTGGAATGATGGTTTAAAAGACGCATTTTAGCAGATAATCTACAGCATACTTTATTCTCCATAATGGTACTCATGGGAATTTTACATTCCATTCAGTTTTCTATTTTATGCTCATGATTTAAGTACTCATGCTAACAATACTAATAGTTCAGTGCTCTGCAGCAATATGTGCTTGAAAAGCAAAAAAAAAAAAAAGGCAAAAAGCAGAAAAAGAACAATTTGCTTTCAATGTTTCAAATTCAGCTAAGGATTAACATTTCTATGTTACCTTATTATTAAGAACTCCAGGCAGTTTTGCTGTAGGATTTAGACAGATGAGTGAAATAGAATCACTGAATCACAGAATCTCAGAGGAAAAGACCTCTGAGATCATCAAGTCCAGCCTTTGACTGATCACCACTTTGTCATCCAGACAATGGCATGTAGTGCCACTTCCAGGCATATCTTGACCGCCTCCAGGACTGGTGACTGCACCACGTCTCTGGGCAGTCCAGGGACCAACCCCCTATACCCTCCTTTCAGGGGATTGTAAAGAGTGATAAGGTCTCCCCTGAGCCTCCTTTTGTCCAGGATAAACACCCCCAGCTCCCTCAGCTGCTCCTCACAGGACTTGTGCCTCAGACCCTTCACCAGCTCCATTGCCCTTCTCTGGACTTGCTCCAGCCCCTCAATGTTCTTCTTGCAGTGAGAGGCCAAAACTGGACACAGAATTAGACGTGTGGCCTCACCAGTGCCAAGCACAGAGGGGCAATCACTGCCCTGGTCCTGCTGGCCACACTATTGCTGATGCAGGCCAGGAGCCATTGGCCTTCTTGGCCACCTGGGCACACACTGGCTCATGTTCAGCTGCTGTCACCAGCACTCCCAGGTCCTTTTCCCTGGGCAGCATTCCAGCCACTCTGCCCCCAGCCTGTAGCACTGCAGGGCATTGTTGTGACCCAAGGGCAGGACNACCCAAGGGCAGGACCTGGCACTTGGTCTTGTTGAACCTCACACCATTGGCCTCTGCCCATTGATTCAGCCTGTCCAGGTCCCTCTGCAGAGCCCTCCTGTCCTCCAGCAGAGCAACACTCCCAGTCAACTTGTTGTCATCCATAAATGTACTGAGGGTGCACTCTATCCCCTTATTCAGATAATCAGTAAAGACATCAAACAGGACTGGCCCCAATACTGAGCCCTGGGAAACACCACTGATGACCGTCTGTCAGCTGGATGTGACTCCATTCACCACCAGTCTCTGAGCCTGGCCATCCAGCCAGTTTGTACCCAGCAAAGAGTGTACCTGTCCAAGCCATGGGCTGTCAGCTTCTCCAGGAGAACACCATGGAAGACAGTATCAAAGGCTTTGGATTAAAAAAATACAGTGGAATACGAGATTTTAGATCCAAAGGAAAACATGAAAAATTTCTAATTAGTTTTTAATCCATACATTTCCCTACTTTAAATGTTTTCTTTACTTCCACAGCTGTTTCTGCCCTGTTTGAATGAATGGCTACTGGCCTCCTGCCTTAAGCTCATAGAGATCCTCAAGTGTCTGTCCCTTTGCTTAAGCCACTCAAGGCTTAAGCCACTAGTCTGACTTGTCCACAGGCAGCAAGACTCAGCTCTGCTCCCACAGATGGTCACAGAAGCAGAGCTCCCTACCCTACAGCTGTGAACAGCATAGCAAGGAAAACTGCTCCTACATTTTGGGAATGTTCAACCACCCACCTTCCCATCCTTTGAAGGAATGAAACCTTTGCAACATGACACTTCATTGAGCAATCTGATCTAGTGGGTGGCCTCCCTCTCCATGACAGGAGGGTTAGAACTAGAGTATTTTAAGGTCCCTTCCAATCTAAGCCTTTTCATAATTCTATGATTCTCTGTTTTTCCACAGTACTACAGCAAATTAAAAACCCCAAACCCATAAACAAAAATACTCAGTTAAAATCCAGTGAAAACCACTTATGTTTTCTATGGCAGTTGCCAAACTTCAACTGCTGAATATCATGCTCACATTTGTTTAAAAAATTTGTAACCTTTGGAACACCTGAGAAACTTCATTGCAAATACTACTTTAATCAAACTGTGCCTTCTGCTTTGGCATAGTAGTGACTGTGCACTGGTCCTGATTTCCTAGACTTCAGATTTAATTTCTTGACTCTTTGTAGGACTTGCTTTTGAATTGTCTGGATTGATAGTGAGCATCTTGGTATGAACACTAAATATATATATATAAAATTTCTGAAAGACTGTGTTGCCCTGATACACTGGTTTTGGCCACAGAGCTGGCTTAAGAAGTTTCTTCTTGCTCTTTTCATCCCTTTGTCCTACACATGGCAGTAGAACAAAAGACACAACATGCTATGGTTTGCACATGGGAAAGGGAGAGGTTTGGAGTATAGAGATGGTAGCAGGACTGTCCTAGAACGATTTTTTTGTAGAAGCATGTGTCCTCAGCTTTGTCTGCTTTGAAAACCGTCTGACACTACAGATGTGTCTTAAGTAACACACAGGTTTAAGTAGCTCACTAAACAGTGACAATAGGATTTTGGTTTCAGGAAGCCACTGGGACTGAAAGGAAACATAGGTAGGAAATTTTTTTCTTTTTTAGTGTTTGCACATTTTCTTTTATTGCCACAATGCCCTTCCAGGAAAATTACTTTAAAAGCAATACTGCCCTCAAATTTATAGAGTGTTACAAGTTATTTTTTACTCTTACCTCATTAACAAAAAAATGAATTGTATGGGTACAGAGATCTAACCGTGAAAGGCAAAATTCAGTCGCTTTTCTGGTTCACTTCACAAAGTACATTAGAACCTAGCTGAAATCAGTGAAATATTGACTAAGTTTGGGCACAAGTATACTTGCCTTGCAAAGAACACATTGAAAAAAGCCCAATTACAGAACAAAAGGGTTAATCACTCTTACAACAATACACAGAATAAGCAGCAGCTACACTTACGTAACTACACTTAGTATTTGACCTATCCTTAATTATGTTGGCAATTTTTAGTAATTCAGTGTTCTTGACCAATTCTAACTGGAATTGTTACCTCCTATGAGACCATTTGAAAATGTAATGGGCACTTATTTGGTTTTGAAGACTAAAATAGAGTTTAAATAACTGGCTCTGTAAGGTTCTTTATTATTATTTTTAGTTTCGCAGTTTCACATTTTTAGTTCCAATTCACATGCTTAAATGCTCAAAACAGAGTCCTGACAGCTCTCACTTCATCTGCAGTGCAGTATGGTGGGAGACACATTTCTTCACAAACAACGAGGTCAATTTTGTTTCTTTTCTGAGCTGCCCAACATATAATTTCTGCTAAAATTAATATATATTTGTGTGCTGGCTGATCTTGTGACTGATTTCTAGTTGTTTTGACAGCTGCAGTTGTAGTATGGGCTGCCACTGAAGTCAGTAGAAAACTTGTCACTAACTTCAGTGGGAGCTGGAGAAGGAGCTTCACAAGCTGCATTTAAAAGTTTAACAAGTCCTTAGAGACTTCACAGAGCTAAAACATTTCTAAAGCATGGCTTTTTCCTTTATTCTGAACAGATTTGTAATGTTGTAAAGAAGAGGCTTCTTCAATCATTGTGTCAACAAAAAAAAAAATCAGCAGACATCACCCCACCATTTGCATTATCTTTAGGTTTGAAAATTTGCCCTGACAGAAATTTTATCACTCAATAATGCTTACATGATATTTGAACACAAGAAAAATGCAGGCTTAAATGTATCATTAAGCATAAATTTGTAGCTGATTATTTATTATTAGTGTTTTAATAATTATATCAATATTCATTAAATATTGTGCTTACATGAGTGGGTAATATCAAAACTACAGAAAGTTTTAAATGTTCACCCTTTTGCCACATCTTTGGTTTTGCTTCTATGGCTGCACACACTTATTTTTGGAAGGATGAGGGAAAGCATATGATCAGGCAAGTCTGGTTCTTTCACCGTATTAGTCCAGGGTATCTTCAGATATTTTAATTCCTGATAGCGTGCCCTACCTGATTTGTGTCTCTAGCCACTCCCATTTCACTAAAAAGAGTTTCTGGGATTGAACTACCCAGCTTTCATATCAAACTCTTACACTGATAAGCTCAGCTTTCCATGCCAAAAACCTTCAAAGTGTGGTGGAACAGTACTACAAGTCATTTTCTCCTCTAGATTAATGGCAAATGCAGTGAAAATGTTACATGATCCTCTTTTTTTTTTCTTTTAACTCAAAATAATGAACATATCATGCTATATGAGAAAGTAAAAAATGATTGTGTTCCAACCTGATTAAAAGAATTTAGTTCTCGTTATCACATGGTGATAAAAATAAAAAGTTGAAGACTTCTCCGCTAAAAAATAAGGAAGGACAGAATAATGTATTTCACTACTTTTACTTCAGTTTATGGTGACTATTCTGCCATTTGTCTAGACTAAATTATCTACAGTTGGGTTATGAGGAAATAGATCCAGAGGTGGAGAGAGAATAGTTATTTAATTTACATGTTCCTCAACACTCCTGGGGTTAAAACTGTCTTCAACCACATTTCATGTAAGAAATATGGGTTAAGGTTGATGCACTTGATTTGGGGGTGACTGTGTCTGTAACTCCCTGGCACCACCTGGCACTTCAGTGATGTTTTGAGAAAGCACCACCATATTGCCACCAATCTTCAGAAAATAACACATCAGCAAAACAGTTAATTTTAATTTTATTTTAATTAGTACATAGCTAAATATAGCTGGACCACTGAGTAAACTACAGTGGGAAAAGGGCTGTATATGACATATGTGACATGTGACATATGTGACATCAGTGGGCTTATCCGGACTGGGTCCACGCTTATTCTTGTAACAGTTGAACATGCATTGGGCATTATATTAGTAACAGAGATAATCTACTGTGCTAATCTTATGTCTTCCTCAAGTAAGAATGAGATTTTTTCCCCAAATTCAGTATTTTCATACTGCTACTGCAAAAAGTATAGTACAAAACATCAGCCAGAGACAGCTAATAAAATTAAATTTATATGATTCCCCCACTTATTATTTACTTAAAATAGTAAATATTACCATAGTAGTATATTACTGTGACAAAAGTGCTACTAGACATATATTTACTTAATATTTACTTGCTATGGTAATCATTAAGTTAATTTGGACCTACCTTAAGTGGGAAGGTTATCTTGTTAATATTTTTGGCAAGTGACACTGTACATTGGTTGCATTTTCAAGCATCAAAATGAAACTCATGCAAGAGGGATTGTAATATGAGTATTGCTGTCTGTTTTCTGGAAATTAAATACAAGCTGATAAATTAGAATTTTTGAAGAAAAATATCATTAGTTATGTGAAACCTACAACTGGAAAGCATTAGTTTACAACTAAGTGGATTTTTTTTTGGTGTAAAACACGACTACAGAATAAAAATTGGAACAGAGGTCAGCTAAACACTCTCACTGGAATTTAAACACAAGACTAATGTTTGTTTGCATAATTTTTCAGTGATTGCATATTCACTTACAGCCAAAGCACAGATGTGACTGTTTAATGAAAATAAAGTCCTGCTCTAAATCACTGTCTAAGCCGTTCTCGCATAAGAAATATGTGTACGTATTAAAAAGATAACTAATGTCTATGATGGGATGCCCAGAAATAAACTCAATATTCCAATTATTCTCAAGTGTCTGGACCTTCTTTGTTTTGTTTTGGGTTGGATTTTTTGTTTATTTTTTTTTTCCATTTCATAGTAGGAAATAAATTGGCTAAAATACATTTGCCTGTTCTGTTTTTTTCATAAAAGCTCTACACACTACAAAGTACGTGTATATATGAACTGCAAAGCTGTTTTTACTGCAGTAATAATCAGCTTTAATCTTGTTTCTTGCCATAATGAAAATTGTAACAAAAATGGTAACAAATAATAATTCTGACAATCTTCTTTGCAGAGTATCAGCTGTACTCAGAGTATTCTGATAATATTCTATAAATTCTATAAAATTTCCTCTTTTAAGCTGTCAGTTAATGAAACATTACAAGTTACTTAAGGAACCACTGCTGAAAATACATGGTTTTTGTTCTAAGTTGAGACTCAAAAGGCAAAACAAAATTGACCTCCAGGACAACGTAAGCCTATACATGAGTAATATACTAAAGGACAGCTTGTCAAAGGCTGTCTATCTAGATTTTGAAGAGCAGAATTATGATTCAGTGAAAATGAAAAGTGAAGGATGTTATCAATAGGTATGGACCACTAAAAAGTCTGGATTCTAAAACAAGTTGTCTTGAATATTTGCTCAGAATTTAAAATCAGTTCTTTATCTCACAGGCAGGTGGCATTAAATGAAGGTAAAATCAAAGCTTTGTGTTTTCTTTTAGGGTTTTCAATGTGTGATCCAGTCTGTTTTACTCTCTGAACTTTACTAAAAAACATATTATTTAACATTAATCATGATGGCTGAGGAAGCGTGAATAAACCATTTTCTAAATGCATAAGCATTTCTCAGTGAGTAGTGCTTCTTAGGGTACAACTTGCTGGGTTTACTGCAGCTGGAAAATTATACACAGTGAAGTTGGAATTCACTGAAGATGCCACATTCCTGGCTGCCATTCCCCATCCCCATTAGCAGCTATCAAACTGGAATAACATAGCAGGCTCCAACTGAGATGTTACTGAAACATACACTTGCATAACAGAAAAATCTGATTTTGCGACGATGAACAAAAATGGTCCTATGAGTTAGGATGAGCAATCTACAAAAAAGATGAGTACTGAGACTTCTATTGTCTCACCCATTCCCTAATACTGCTTTTGTGCTTTCTGGAGCAGTATAAAGGCCAAAGCATAGCTAAGACAAAACTGACACTCACACTTTTCACTTTGCTTTGATACAAATTTTGAAGCTGGCAGTCCTGCTGACAATATGGTGTAAAAACACTACAAGTTTAGGCCATACTGCTGCAATTTAGAATTTGCTTATAGATGGTGAGGCATAACCTGACTGCACTGAGAACTGTTATTAGACACATTGTATCTTATAGGTCTGCAAGCACTACTTTTGTCAACCCAGTTAGTGAAAGGGACAAGCCATGATGTGAGAGAGATCCTTCCTAGGAACATCTCGGCATGGTTGCCTAGAGACTAATGTATCTTACCATTCATACTAGATATTAGGGGATTTACGAGCTTATCGTAAGCTTTTCTATGCTTTCAATGTGTTTCAGATCAGTCCTTAATGAGGGGAGTATATGCCCCTGAAAAGAGTCTGCTCCAGTGATGCTATTCCACCCTGTGCCCCAATCATTTGATCCTAGCACTGCACTCAGCCTTGAATTCTCAAATCACAGGCTTATCACTGCTAACTGCCAGAGTATCTGAGCACAGGACAATACACAGCCCTCCTGTGCTGTAAGCACTGCTGTTGCTCTACTTGCTGGTAAGTGCTGAGGCAGCACCCATTAAATGATTACAGAATCATAGAATCATTTAGGCTGGAAAAACACCCTTAATATCATTAAGACCAATCATTAACTTAGCACTACCTGCTCCACCACTAAACTACGTCCCCAAGTGATACCTCTACTTGTTTTTTGAGTACTTACAGGGATGGTGAGGTAACCACCTCCCTGAGCAGCCTGTTCCAATGCTTGCCAACTTTTTTGATCAATAAAACATCCCTAATATCCTATCTAAACCTTCTCTGGTACAACTTGAGGCCATTACCTCTTGTCACTTGTCACATGGAAGAGGCTAACACCCAACTGGCTACAATCTCCTTCTGGTAGAGAGGGGTAAAGTCTCCCCTGAGCCTCCTTTTCTTCAGGATAAACACCCCCAGCTCCCTCAGCCATTCCTCAGAACACTTGTTTTCCAGATCCTTGACCAGCTCCATTGCCCTTCTCTGGACCCACTCCAGCACCTCAATGTCCTTGTAGTGAGGGGCCCAAACAGAACATAGGCACTGACACGCACAGACAGACCTGTATAACACCTTTTCCCCACGTTAGCTGGTATTTGAGGTGCAAAGAAGATAATGATCATTGTATATATGTAATTTTTTTCCAAATTGTAGAGAGGTGAAGTCACCTGACTGTGTTGCTGCTTTACAAAGAAAATACCCTTTTCTTATGAGAACTGAAAGTTAATACTCTTAGAATTTATTTTTATATGACTGGAGTGTCTTTTTTTCTCATTTTGTGAGGTGTGAAAACAAGTGAAAGGATAGAAGTATGAGAGTATGACTCTGAATGTCTACATTCTGATACAAGGTACATATGTTTGTAGTGTTTGCTGAATTACACATCAAAGAAGATACTTATATTTCCAGTTTAATGATCAAGAGATGTGGGATTCAGTAGAACCAAATCAATACGAGAGAAATGGTGATGTTTCCCACCCAATAAATTGTCTTTGTCATGACATGAGATATAGCAGATAAAAATATTTGCAACAATAGCACTGACACACAAAAAGATGTATTTATGTCATTGTGATATCATCTAAGCTGAAGCTTGGTTTTTGTTATGATAGCTATAATGAAGCTATATTTAGAACTCCAGGAAGAATAGTTCCAACTAATTATCTCATTATGGTATGGTAATAGCTACAGTTTTTCTGCTTTCTTTGTCCACTGGTAAGACTGTATAATATCCACTATGTTGTGAAATGCATTCTTTTTATAAATCTGTGTTTCACCTCATGATTTTTCCTTCCACCTAAGAACATTTCTCAAAAATCCTCCTGATAGAAAGGTAATATATTGGCAGCTGTTACAAATACAGCATCCTTGTCAAACCTGTTTGGGGAGAAGCCTGCTTATTCCCCTTGGATCTCTTCAGAACAGAACACATGTTCTTTGGCAACAAAGTGCTTATCCTGGTGAGCGACACTCATGGCATTTGTTAACAATAAATGATCAAGGAACATATTTGCACAGCTTATTAAGACCAGTACTTGCAGAGCTGTGAGCCGACAGAGAGCTTGGTACTCCCACTCCCTGTGCAATTCTAATGAAGGCACTAGAAAAGTAACAAGCTCTACCACAGCACTGACTTTTCTTAATTACCGTTGACTGGCATGTGATTATTACAGAAACTCTCATCTGCTGTGGAAAGGATTGTGTTTGTTAAAATGGGAAACTTTCTTTCTTTTCAAGCACACATGCACATGCACACACCAAATTGAGGTTTCAACATCAAACATTCCCTCTTAGGACAGGTTGGCAGTAAGATTCTTTGGCCAACCTTCATTTGGACCCCTGTGTTTATGCATCAGGTTGCTGGCATCAATTGCATAGCCATGTAATCACATACTCCTTGATTTCTGACAAGATTCAGAGCTTTTCAGCCCACAGTAGAGACAATGGTTAGAGAATGACCATCCATTCACTCTTTTGTGCTGTTCTCATGATGTGGCTCAGGTCTGTGTCGCAAGAAAACACAGCTCTCATTGTAGTTTAGCAGTATTATCAACTATCTCTTTCCTGGGCTGCTTATCATGGCAATGCCACAAGTATTAATAAATCTATTTTATAGCATGGAGATAAGGTACATTAATTCCCATTTTATGGATATAACTGAATCACAGGGAGTAAAGTAGCAAATTTGTACTAACTGAGCCTTCTTTCACTGGCCTGTCAATTACTGTTTCTGAGCAATGGGCATAAAATGACTCCACAATTTCATTAAAAGTCTTGGTGCTACCACAGCAAGACAGGCACATCTGGCTCTTACATCTATACTAGTAAATTAAGCAGCTCTTGGAAAGTTTCTGGCACTAAGTGCAGCTGGCATAGAAAGTTTGCATCCCTATCAGCAAAGCCCTCTCACCTCCAGCACAGGCCCAGCTGTGTGAAAATTGCCTTCTGTAAATGGTCTCTGGACCACTTTAAGGGCAAACCACGCTGGCATGCTGTTGGGAATGCCAGCCCAGGCCGGGGAAGGCTGTCGGTGTGCTAGCACAGACAGACATTTTTGCCTGCTCCTCAGGAATGCTTCCAGGCACACCATGAGTACAGGTTTCATTGCCAAAATCACCTTGTATTTTTCTTCCTCTTCTCTAAAGCATTGCAGAAGGTATCTTGCTATATAGAACCCAGATAAATTTGCCTATAATTTTTACGAGTGTTTTCCTTACCCAAATCTATTACAATGCAACACTATGGAACTAAAATATCCATTGTACACCATTTGATGGTAATAATAGTAGGTATCATCTGTATTTGTACAGCTTGTCATTCTAACACATTTTATGTTCTGGATAATAACAATTACTAATGTAGAAATGCAAAATGGATCACTACACTGAGCAGAAGAAAAGCCTGAGGCACAAAGTACAGATTTATTCATATCTATCTTCCTTAAAAAAAAAATAAAAAGGATGGCATACAGTGTTTGCCATTTGTGTTACAGCTGAACTTATCACATCATCGAACTGATGGGCCAAGGGGAAGGAATCTTTTAATGAAACCTAGAGTAGTGTTCAGTCTTCTGGAAAATAACATTTTTTATACACAAAAAAATGTGTGGTCAAAGAATATGAAAACTTCAAATAATATACAAGCAAGTATTACTTTAAAAATACAATGATGCCTTCCCACCCTGGTTCCTAGGTACTTGTGCTCTTGTGAGAAAAGAAAAACATATATTATGTTAATCAAGGTATCTCAAATGCCATTGAATATTTTTGTTTGATTTTAGTAGCATTATTTATTTAATTATCTCCCTTACTTTTCACAGTTGCATCCTTTATTTGATACTCTCTTCTACCTGAATCCTCAAATTTCTAATTTTGCAGAATCCATGTTACCTCATTTGTAGTGCCAAATGACTAATTTGTCTAAAGTTTTTCTATTACTCTACTGAAGCTGGTAGTTTTATAACATGGTGCATTTCTTTTTGCTGTGAAAAATAAAATCGCTTCTATTACATATCTCATTATTTTGGGAATGGAGATTTGGGCCTAGATATCTTATTGTTTTACTACTTAGAATAAGGAAGTAACTGAAAAAATATCTTAAAAATATTTAAGATCTTTAGGAAACTTTAAAATCATGCAGAGTGAAAAGACCCATAAATGTCAAAATTAAAATGTCCAGAATTTAGAATATTAGTATTTATTTAACAGAAGTTAATTTTAAACTGTCATGATACTAATTAATTTCCTACATTTGTGCATTAAAAAAAAAAATGTTGGGCAGGGTTTTTTCCAGTATTTTAAATCACTCATATTAGAACTAAAAGTACTCTGCTCTGAATAAGCATTTTTGTTTTATTTTAAAATCACCCTCCAAATACTAATGAATTCAAATATTACACAAAAGTTTTATTAATACAGTAGGGAATTTACTGTATTACAAACTAAGTGCACATTTATTCTGGTTAGAAGACAAAAGACTTCCCTGTTGACTTAGTGGTATTTATAAAGTGGTAATATGACAAGATGTTATAGTGAAATTACATTAATTATTTCACAGATAAGCTGTATGCTGATGATATGTAATATATAAATGCTTATAAATAATTGGTGGAAGTTACATGCACGTTGGAGACAGGTGGAGATGTTGTTATACTGAATGGCAGTTAAGTACACACCAATCAAAGGCACTATTTGTTCCCATAGCCAAGAGAGTTACAAGTTATTCCCATCAGCAACCTGCAAAACTGAAGTGTATATCTGTAATAAATATACTGACTTAATGTAAGCAGTTTATAAGTTTTACATAATACAATACAAGAGAGCAAATTGGTTATAAAGGGGCATGAAAAAAATCAGACTTAAAATTATAGGAAGATATTCGAACATCTAAGGCTTAGAGTCCTGAAATGGTTGTACAGGGCAGGAAACCTGAATTTTTTTAATATGAGTCTCATAAGATTATGAAAGAGTCTATATGAAAAAAACCAGGAGAAACTCTCCTAGGAAACAAAAAACAGGTAATGGAAGTCTTGTGTACCTAATTTGTGTCATCAAATTAAAAGGAGACTGGACCATAACATCCTTCATTATAATGTTTATTGTATGAATCTCATAGAGAGAGCCAACCATAGCTCCTTATGGAATTTAAGAAAACATTTCTCTGTCTTGGAAAAATTAGAGTGAGAAGACCAGGAGAAGGCGGATGTTCACTTGGAAGCTGGAGATCAGCCATTTAAGACAAACCCGTGTTCTCCTGCCTACTTCAGCTCTCAGACACGTGGTTGGTGTGTTCAGCTTGTTTGTGACCAAGTTACTCGGAAAATTTAGGATCAATAACTGCTTTTTTTCCACAGGTCAGATTACTGGGACAACCCAGTTTGTTTTATGCTAGTTATTCCCCACCCAACCCCCCCATTTGTATACCTGGTAATATTACCCAGGGGTATTGCTTATAAAATGTGTTGTTACTATACAGAAGAGGATTTGGCAACTCCCTAATTCTCTGCAGCACATTTCTGGACAGAAAGGAATCCCTTCATGCAGCCTTCTCTTTTACAGGGATTTACATCTGAGCATTATAGATAAAGTCTAGAGAAGAAAATCTTCAAGCCAACGACGTATGAGTCCATTGAATGATGCAATATCACTGTGACAGTAACATATTACCAGTGGAGCTCCCTTTAGTTTTATCATGTGAATCTGACATAAATTTTTCTGGCACCGTATTAATCAGTAGGAAAAAGCAGGTTTAATCTCACACTGGAAAAAAAACCCTTTAAATTATAGTCTGGACTATATCCAACATGAGGTTTTTATTAGTCTGTACAGAATAAGTAGAAGCATACACTCTGCTAAATTGTGTCCAACCACAAATGCTATAAACTCAAAGCAGTTTTGAATAACAAAGATACTCCCAGGCCAGTGAACTTTTGCCCTGTTTAAATAATTCAGAAGATTTGTGTTTTACCACTATAGGAACTAGAGAAACTTTGTTCCTTCTATTAATCTAACTTTACCTACTAAACCAAAGCTGATAGTGTCAAAAGTCTTTGAGTTTATGAAGATATCTTAGCCACTGCTAGGACTCCTTCCTCAGCTGTTCAAACAAAGGTGAGAAGGGCAATGTGTAGTGGTATTGCACACCTCATCCAAAGCACCACTTGCTCATCCTCCTGTTCCCTGGAAAGATCATTCCTCTGTTTTCAGATCCACTTATTAGAGCATTGAACAGTGACTGGAAACTAGTGCTGTGCCGAATGGGAGTCAGGTGTGCCAAACAATTACGTAGAGTCCACCAAAACCAGCCTGCATTTTCTCTAAGGCACAGTGGGAGAAAGGTATCTATGCTGAGCACATGCACTGGGCACTTCCATGAAAAAGACACTGGCATTAACATGGCTCTATTGGTTTTCATATGGTGATAATTACACTGAACTAAGTTTTCACTGGTTGTAAACCTGAGGTGTTCCTGCATTCTGTTTTCCACATAGATGATACTGACTATTGCTACATCTAAGTAGCAAATTGTTTTGCTTGTGAGGAGCAGAAAAACATCAAAGGCAAAAATGATTAGAGGAGATCTATATACGTTAACAAAATTTTAAGTGTTTTTTACTGAATTTTCAAAGAGAAGGCAAAACAAACACTGCCAGAACTGATGCCTTTCTGATCTTACCTTACTGAAAACAGAGAATTTTCTAACGTTAACACAGTAGCATATGTTTTTCTGAATCCATGTTTCTCCATACTCACTACTTCGCCTTTCTTCCAGGGAAATTCTGCAATGCTCAGTGCTAAATCTTTGGCTATGGAAACAGGCTTGGTGACATTGCTTGTTTATGCCTCTAACAGCACTCGGAGTACTGCAGTAGTGAAGCATCACATGGCTAGCAAGAGGAATGGACTAAAAATAGGGACAAGCAAAGCAGAAACGCTTCTGACAGTGTGTGTTGACTTCACATTGTCGTGGACTGTCACCTTCTTGATCCTGGAAAAAAATGGGCTGTCAAAATGTTTAAAGGTTAAATCTTAACAGAAGAAGTAAGCAGCAAAACAAGTGATTTCCTCACAGCTGCACCCCATAGCTGAAGCTCCCTCTCACATCTACTACTAACACAGTATCCTTTGCTGTACCCTTGCCATGCCTATAGCAGTAAATCAATAGTCCAGAGAAATTCTCCAGCTCTCAAACCCAGTGGCATGGCTTGGATGATGTCAGTAGTTCAAACCTGACCAACCTGACCAAGCAATGTGGCCATTGGCAGTGGTCTCTGGCTTGCACCTTCCTGCCCCAACAGGACACAGGGATTGTCTGGGAGATGGTTCCTTATCATGGCCCTCAGCTATTCCAGGGGTCATTCCTGCAGTCACAGAGCAAAGACAATCTCATACCAGCACCCAGAATCACACCCCGACACATTTTTAGGATAGATGCAACCTCTGTACTTCCCAAGTGCAATAACCCCAGTTCTACTGCTCTCCCACAAGTTTCCTATGTGTCCTTGACTACTAATGGGATGTGCTGATGAGGACCTACTCACTACTACTGGGTTTGGATCCTGTGTCTCTCTCATGAAGACCATAATAGAGGACTTCTGGTGTGAGATTAGGAGGTGTATTTGTGAGACCTGAATGGAACTGATTACTCCATACACACTTCTACAGCTAACATCTGCTTGCATGTCCAGCCATTTATGCAGTTTTAAGAGTCAAAGCTTCATAGCAACTAAAAATATTAGTGCTTTGATGGAGTGGTGTTTGCCTGAATGTGTGTTATCTGCTTTTTCTATTAGTTGAGAGATATTTGATATGCAAATTGACTGTTTTCCTTTTTCCTTTTTTGTGTCCTCATTAGGTCCTCAGGGGTTTAGGAAAATTCCTTGTGACACATTTCTGCATCTGTCAGTGTCTTTGTGCTTATAAAAATCAGGCTTTATGTGGCTTAGGATTTTAAAGCCTACTTTAAGAAGTGACATTAGCACTTGAATCCCACTGCATTTTTGTGAAATTGAGTGTCCAATTTTCAGGAGACTTCATATTGATTCAGAGAGGTAGCTAGCAGGGCTTATGAGAGCATCAAAGAACTTAGACTTCAGTGTGAATTAGGCACCTAGAGTACTTTATCAAATTTTGACTACAATAAGGATATTATCTGAACCTGTTGGAGCCCTCAGGCTCCAAAGTGCTTACATCATTTTGAAAATAGAACTAAGGCTACAATGATGCTTACATAATTTTGAAAATGCTGCCCTTTATCCTCTTGCACACTGTAATTTTCTCTAAGAGAGAGTTATAGTAAAAGAAAAAATACACTTTTCATTTCAGATCTCTTTACTGTTGTTTTTTCCCTTGGGTTCAAAAGCAAAATTTCTACTGAAACCTGTGAAGTATCTACTTTGAAACCAACACCACAAAAAGCTCACAGAACATAATTGACTTGTTCTGTGAGAGAAGATATGTTGAAAACATTCCTACGGAAAAGCTATCAGTGTCTATTCACAGTAATTGCAAAAAACCATTATTGCTTCATCATTAAATTTTGCCAATAGTTAGCACATAATTCTCTGTGATTTCTGCATGCTAGAGCAGAGCTCTCCAGAGTTTAATGCTTTTCATTTATAATGCTAAGGTGCTTCTCACATGTGGTGGATAATCTGTACTAACATGAAGGTGTATTCATGGACACAGGACAGTTTTGTAGCAATCCAGTGACATGCCTTCATCGCTTACAAGAAAAATAATTGATTACTTGTAAGAATGAAGCTCATCTAAAAGAGGAAAAATAAGAGCCAAAGATGGTAGTGAAAGCGTATGCACATATGTAACTAGAGAGCTGGGTTTCCTGTAAGACAATCTGTGACAATTTTTATGTATACAGACTTTTCATCATCTTCAACAGATGTTACACATGAAGGGAAGCACAGAAGTCATGTAAGGCACTGCAGGATAAAGAGTATGTGGGGCAGAAAATGCTATTGGAGAGCATGACTCACATCATGGACACGAGGTGAAAGGAAAATAGCAAAAACCTAAAAACAGGCAGACAGAATTGTACCTTGGCTTATACTGGGATCTGCATTTGTTAGAAGTGGATTGCTGCACCGTAGCCACCCTGTTCTGCAGTGCTAAGGGAGACAGGAGCCGCAGTGCTGGGAGAGTGCCCTGCTTCCCGTCACACTGCCCACCTGTTTGGTGCCATCCCTGTGCTCCCACCACCCCCTTCTGTGTTTCCTCATCCCTGTGTCACACCAGCCCCCCCGCACATCGACAACAATGAGCAGTCTGGATGGCCACTGTCTGTCCTGCACACTCCACCACTGCTGCCATCCAGCAGTGCTGGGAATGGCACTCACATTTCATCTGCACTGGCAGAGCTACAGGCAGGCAGCAGTTGAGAATAACAGAGAGTGCCAGCCTGAGAGTGACATTTTATTTAAATCCCGAGAAAATGCACAGGGGTTGCTGTGAGCTTCTTTGGCAACAAGATTTGAGTTGCCAACTATGACTATGTGCAAATTTTCTCCTGTCCCAGCACAACTGTTGATTGGCAGAGGCTCAGACTTAAACAGCACAGGGGAGGCACAGTTGTTCCCAAATGTTAAAAGCTACTGCAGCAAAACCTTTGCTTTTGCCTGGCTGGTAGTGATACAAAGTAAGTTATATATATATGCACAGGTATGTGTTCTCCATTATTTTTTACTTATTAATTCATACATAAAGGTTCATCTTGTCTTTCACTTAAATGAAGACTTTTAGTATCCTCCAAGTAACAAAAAGTATATAAACACCTTATGAAAGCAAGTGTCTTTTGTAGCTCTGAAGACAGAGGTAACACTTAGTTCAGGCTACCTTATGGTCTTAATACAGCAGTGTTCATAAGCTCTCTATTAAGGAATTTTTTAAAACAAAAAAGGAGAAATACTTTGTGCCAGAATAACTAGATATATAGAATATGCTGGATTAGTAGGACCAAAAATCTCTCACAAACCCAAATCTAAAACCTCCTAAATTCATATTCATCTTGTATTATTTCATTATATGCCTGGGGAGCAACCTCCTAGGCTGGATGCCCATGGGTGCTCACCACAGGTGCATGAGGAGTTAAATCTTTACCCAGACAGCACAGAGAAAGTTGTGAAGACCGTGCATCTTCTGGATGAGTCTGCTGTTTAACATAACAGAGATGTGCAAGTTTTCAATGTACAGTGTTCCTTAAGTTTACTTCTATCCTCTGTACAGCAAGGATGACAGGATTGTGTTAACACAGGACTCATCTGGTCTTTTCAAAATCTCAGCTGGATGAAAATACCACACACACCCTTGTACACAAATCTCAGATTGTCCTAAGGCCCATGCCACTGACAGCAATGCAGCATGAATGGATTAAGTTTGTCCATACAACTTCAAGCCGAATTAAGTCCTTCCATGTACAGATTTTTAATAGGACCTTAATTTTGCATGATTCATGTTTTTAGATGCTTTCTACATGGGGTTTCTCTTGACTCATTAGCTAGTAACCACTTTCACTGGTTCTAATCCCTTAACAGTGACCAGTGCCTAAATCTGGTATATGATAATCTTCTGCTTTTTATGACAGTGAAAAGGCTAATCATATCAGGAGATCCAGTCTGAGAGAAAAAACTGAATTACATTTATATTATCTCCTAGGGCCTTATTATGTCTATCATAATTTTATTTTTACTTTCTTATCATTTCAGAAGATGAAAATATCAGTGGGTTAATAAAATTCTTCCCTTGACACTCAATTGCAATCTGCAAGCAACAAATTCGATGTTGTCATGATAACCTTTCATATCTTTATATTGGTTTTCTAAAATGAACATATCAAATTTACTTAATTCTGTTAACAGTACTGCTTACAATTCTATACAATATAAACTACAGAATAATTTAGTCTTTGTAATTAAAATATCTACATGTATTTAATAGACAGATATTTTCACATACTGTGTCAGCCATCCTCCTTACATGTACATGCTGGCAAATCAAAAGTCTTGTTCCTGCATGTGTATGTTATAAAATTTAGACTTTAGTATGTGGTGATCTAACGGGATAAAAGGTCTCCCAATTTTTAATAGATTACCCTATATGAACAAATCATTGCCAATAAAATGGGCATAACAGATCAAGGTGTCCTGGATACTGAAAGAAGGAAAGGTCTGTACCTTATTTGGGTTTCTATCTCACCTTACAGTATTTTGTGTGTTATACACTATTTTTCCAGATGCTGAAAAGGACCATATTTGTTCTATTTGATGCATAGCAGCCAAATTCATTAAGCCTTCTGAGTTCAAAGGCTAACTACAGATGCATAGCAGACATCAAATAGTACCAAAGAGATGAAAGAACATGATGATGACAATACTGAGACATACCAAAAGTTCAAGCACAGCATCTGTCACTGCTCAGTGGAAGCAGCCTAGGCAATTGTATAATAACAAAATGCATAATGTTATTTCCTGAGAGTGCTGTCCTGGGCTTAGCCAGACACAGCATCTTTGCAGTTGACAGACAATGTTTATGATTCCATGAATTGGTCCAGTTACTTTTCCAATCCATCTAAACTGTTAGCATCCACAACAAAGTTCCCTGGCTCAACTCCACTCCGAGTGAAGAACCACCACCTCTGCTGTGGTCAGCCAGGTAGTCTCTGGTTTTATTTCATGTCCTCTACTACTTTTAGTGGAAGGTCCTGAGTATCTTATCCATCTTTGCTATGCCACATCTCAAGCTCTTGCCTTGTTCAGTTTAAAGGGTTCTATCTAGTACATATTAACATTCCTTAGTGTAAAAGTTGTCCACAAAGCTTTCATCATACTTCTGGACCATCTCTGATTCCTCTACAGTCTCACAACACCCTTTCGGAGACTCAGGAAACCATCACTGTACACAGCATTCACAAAACTAACACACGTGTCCAGCTGCATAGTTTTATGCTTTGTTCTCTTCTTCTTTCTAAAAATTCCAAGCATTGCATTTGCTGGTTTTGATTGATGCTGAACTTTTGGCTCACCTTACAACAGAAAGTCTGTTGTAACTCCTGTATCTCATCCCCTGTGGTATTTGTTAGCTAATAGCCCATTGCTCAGTGTCTGAAGGGAGGATTGCTTCTTTTTCCCCTGTGCATCACTCCACATCTGAATTTCATTTCAATATGTGGTCACTCAGTATCACACGATCCCTCTGCAGATCTTGACAACAGTTCTTCTAAACAACATGGCATTTAACATTTCTTTGCTCATCCCTTTACAAATCACTTCTAAGTGTTCTGATCACATACATTATATGGGATTACACTGGTAGTACACATACTCCATAAAAACTGAAAATACAAATACTTTCCTGACCTTTCTATACTATTCTTTAGTCAGTTTTCTTCTGCGGGGAAGCCCCCTTTTATCCCAGGGTAACTTTGTTTAGGAGGTTTTGGTGACGGATCCTGTCAAAAACCTTTGGTATGATCTAAGGAGGTCACATCAAATATTTCCCCTTAAAGTGATCATGAAAACCCTCAGAGTGTGCTAGTGGGTTACAGAGCTTAATTCTCCTTTGCAAAGTCACCCTGACTTTGCCACAATATCAAATAATTAATGTATATACTAATTTTATTTTTTAATATAATTTCTTTTAATCAGTTTGTACTAATTATGGATAACAGGTTTATTCAACTGTGATATCAAGGATCTTTTCTGCAGTCCTTTGAAAAATAAGTCTCCTGTAAGTCCCTTCTCTATTGTCTGGTACTGGAGTGTTTTTAAGCAAGTAGCCAGAGATGACAGTTTGTGATTCAGAATTCAGAACCCTCCTATCCTCGAGAACACAAAAACAGTCTACAACATCAACCAGCTATACAGCAACTAAACTATTATTTTATCAAATGAAAAAAAGCCTACCAGAGAACCATACAGTCAAAGTCAAAGTTCCATTCCAGATTTTCCTGCAAGAAAATTTTCAGATTTTCATCTGCAAAACTCACTCACTGTATAATCAGATGCATAAGTTGAGTTAATGGTACACCATCTGATTCAATGCACAGTTATCTGATTTAAATATGTAGATGTTAGCAGAGAGTCAAAGAAGGGGATTTCCAAAAACAAACTTCAGCCCAGTGGTGCTAACCTCCCCATCTCTGTTTCTGTCATCACTGGAGACAGGCAGGATCCTTCACAGGGTTGCACAGTGAGTTTCTCACTTTGAAGGAATATAGTGAAAGCTGGAGACAAATAAAAGAAATCGTTTTGAAAGCCAAGAATAATTTGATAATGCGCTTTAGGATTTCTTACTCATGAAAAATTTGTCCCTTTCTCCACTCTTGATGTCTAAGAAAGTCTCCTAAGTGAAGCTGTCTGCCACTAAGTGTTGAATAGGAAGTTGATATTCTGTTACAAAATCATGACAAAAGCAGAGAAACACTACGAATCATAAACTTCAAGAAGACTGAATTACGAGGAAATCATGAAAGAATTTTTCCTTGAAAATTGGTGTGAACAACAGCCTTCTGTTTCCCATTTCATTACTCACTGAGAACCTTTGAAATAGTAGACCTGTCCTAAACAGAGGACAGATGCAAAGGGAAAATGCTTACCACTATATTTAGTTGTTAGTAAAACACTTCTGGAAAACATAAGACCAGCTCAATGAAGTACTTATATTAGGATGTTTACTTGACATACATAGTAAAATGTAATACAGTGAAATGGAAAATATGAATAATGATAGCATATTTAATTACAGTTTTCAAAGTAAGCAGCAAATGCAGAAAATAAGTTCCTTTGATTTTTCTGCCTATCAAATATAGATAAGATTACACTGTGACAGGATTTCCAGAAAATTGCTTGGTCAGAGTTCATTCCAGACGTGTATCTCCTTTCTTTAAGAGAGGAAGAGAAAGGTACCTATGAAGACAACTTAAAGAACATGGATTAACCATCAGCAGCCAGAGGGATAACTAGAGAGCAAAGTAAGGTAGTAAACCTAGAGCATCTGTGCAGAACCCCAGTATGTGAACATTGGGAACTAAATGCGGGTTTTTCAATAAAACATACTTTTGCCAGATAAAAATCAAAGCAAAATGAGTTTTTCAAAACAATCAGGATCTGTTAGCTGATTTATTGAGAGGAGGAAGAAAGGAAGGTAGCCACAGACTTTTTGGCCCACTTAGCTATTGCCAGTGAAGGTCTCCTTCCCATCTCTTACATGAGCATGAACATGCACGCCCTGGCTTTTTTCCACACGTCCATGAGCCTCAGAATTTGCCATTATTAATCTCCTCTCCTGTTGGCCATGCCAGCATACACATATGTACCAAACTACCCGATAAAGCACTCTGAACAAACATTCAGGAAAACATTATTTTTGAAAGCAACCACCCATGTGACAATTATTAATTTTTTTTTTCAATTTTTATTTCCATCTGCAGTATCTGTTTACAGACAGTGAAACAGTGCACAGGTAAGAATGGGGAATTCTAATGGACTATCTAACATCACCTTGATGATCACTGCCCAGTGAAAATTAATTAAAATTTGAGGCCTACCATTTACCCAGTTTTTAATTCATGCCATGCATGGCTATTGACTCTTTAAGAATTTATTCATTTAACCAATTCACTTACAATCTCTCTAACAAGCTAATGACTCACACAAGCTGAAAATCTTACACATCTAATGTAATAATGCTGCTATTAATTCCTGAAATACCAGCCAAATTACAATGCTTCTTAGATCAACTCTCACAAATGAGAAGAAGAATTTTAATGAACAATTACTGGTTCTGCAGATGGAAATTTCTTTTTTTGGCTCAGACTTTGATTCAGAAGCTACAAGTGTTACATGTGAAAGGCCAAAGCAGACATCAAATTGCTGATTTGAATGACTTCTGACTAGTTTATTGAAAGAAACATGAAGGACATAGACATAGTTTACTTGTTGTTTTTAAAAATAAGATTGCATTATGTTTTGGTTACAAACATGTTACAAAATATTACAGCTTTACCAAGTAAATCTAGCATGGATATACCTAATGTAATTAACACAATTTTTAAGAAATATATCTTAAGATGAAATATGCTTTTATTAATGTTTCATTAGGAAAAGTTAAAAAAGGCCAAGAAATTTGTATTTTGCTTCGGTTAGTTTTGTTTTGAATTCTGGCCCTGACAATTTAAAATAGCATGGTTAATTCTCGTTATTTTCAATCAGTTTACAATCTATTGGATTTTGAGCACTGTTAATTTTAAAATATTTACTTTAAAGATGGCAATATTTTTATAGTCTGTAAACTTGACTAATAAAATCTGTAATTTAGGTCAAATTTAACTTTGAAGTTTTTCCTGTCTTCTCCATTTATTTTAGTTAGCTTCCCATTAGAAGGAATATGACTGATAAGAAAGAGAAACCATTTGGAAGATTTGAAAGATTATATACTTACATTTCATCTGCTATTAAGTATCTATTTAGTTTAGAGAGTTTTCAAGGGTTGAATTAGACTGGATTTTGGCCACTGACTAGAGGACCTGAAGTTTTGAAGTATGTGCACATGTATAATAGCATTTCAATATGCAGGCAGGAAATGTCACATGTATGAATGTATTTCCTTATTTTATTCTAAGCATTTCTCAAATTAATCTTTTCTTCCTGGGTCCTTCCTTCAGCCCTTCACTACCTGGATAACACAGATATTCTTACGGGTGAAGCTCATTTATATCTTTGACCATTTCTTTTCCCTAACCACCTCTCCTCCCAGTGCCTATGGGACAAGTCCTGCCAGCACAAGTCATGTGTCCAGCTCTTCAACTCTGTTCCTGGTTTGGATCTACGCACCTCAGTAACTCCAATCCACAAAACACATACAAGGTTTACATGCAGGCCTTTACCCTTTCTTTCTAAATCCTAACTCTAATAGCAGTGCTGAACAATACCTAATTTTCAGTTTGGGGCCTAATGGAATGTAAACAATTCCATCAGCCTGTTGGAAAAGACTCCCTTCCTGTGTATGGCCAAATCTTTCCAGATGTGCCTGTTCAGGGGCAGTAGGAGTCACCTTCCAAAGCATCCCACACTACAAGGAGCAGAAGGAAACTGCCTTCTAGCTGTTCTGACTGGCATTGCTTCTCACTGCTTCAGTCTGAGAGTCAGAAAACAATGGGAAGGGTAGCTCACCTAACCACTCCCATCTCTCTGCCTTTCTACAGCAAACAAACTTCCAAAGCTGTATCAGCTCTTTGATCACAACCATGCTTGTGACAGGCTGGCATCACATAAAGAAGAGAGGGGGTCAAGAATAAGCTGACAGATAGTGTTCCTATCAATAATTCTTTACTTTAAAGAAAAAGTGCTTGTCCGCTCTGTGCATCCTAAGTGTAACAGAATGGCTGAAATGATACAGCACTGTTGCAAGAAAAGAAAAATACTACAGATATATCTCTGAACACTTTATCCTATGACCTAGGTAACACCTTAGCAGATGGATTCAAAACGTAAAACAGGGCAGGTCACCACCCAGGGGCTCAGTAACTTACCTCAAATACTCTTTCCTGTTGAGTCAGTACCTCTCCTGTTATTACTTACACTGGATGCTACAACCCTACTGAGATGTGTTCTAACAGTTGCAAACAGCCTACCTTGATTTATTGCTGCAATAATCAGTCCTTGGCTTGGCAGCACTTCAGTGGGAGTTGTGGCTGCCCTGGTTTCTCAGAATCAAGTCTAACCTGCTGTAAATCAAGCAGGGGCTATCAGTGACTGCTTTTGAAAGAGTGGACGTTTTGCCTTTCTGCATTCATTTACCAATCCCGATAAAAGGAACCATGCTTATTTAGCATGGATCTTGTCACAATGAATCCGTTGATATTGATAAGGCTCTGGAAAGAAGTCTGCTCACATTGCCTTTTCATAACTTTCTTTTTTCCTACATTCACTGCAAACACTGTGCTGTGGTCTCCATTATCAATAATTTTTATATGAAAATATCTTTCTCATTGCAAATAGGGAAACTCACTACAAACATCAAGAACCTCTTTGCAAATATAGAACGCTCGAGACAATAACTCACTATAAACATCAAAAATGTCTTTGTAAATATAGAACACTTGTGACAATAATGTATACCTTAAGCTTTTTACCCCGAGAATAGGCATTTGAAAGATGCATTTTCTTCAGCTTATTCTCTTTATGTCTTTCACCAGCAATCAAGTTCCCTGAGAGAAGAGCAAACCCCTCACACGATCACGCCATGGTAACGGGCCAAGTTTTATTCCAAGGCGGCGCTGCTGTGGCATTGCTGACGTCTCACAAGGCCACTGGAGATAGACCAGCAAAAAAACCAGAACTATTTGTCCTATTGGTTATTATGATGATATGCAGACCTGCATCATACCAATATTGACAATTAGTTTGATACTTGAATACTTTGTGCCAATGCTGAGCATCATTTTTAGATGCCTCATGAATAATTTCAACTGTATATTAAAACATTACATAAAGTCTGCTGGCAAAGTGGAGATACAGAAATCTTGAAAAACTAGAGCTCATCAGATGCTGAATGAGAATAAAAACTCTCCTTCCCTGTTCATCACTAAATTCTCAATTTTATTATAGTTTTGTTTCTGCAGCTGCTTTAATTTTATAAAATGTTAAGCAACTGTAGAAAGCTATGCAAAACAGGCAGTTCAGCTAACCAGTATCGTCAGGTAAAAAAGAAAAAAGAACAATACACCATGAATATTCTGGCTTTTAAATAGTAAGACATTTTTCACTTGACTACATTTTAGTTTTCAAATGATGAAATGAAATCAGAAAAAAACCCAGAATTTAGAGAAAGGGCATACATTCTTGCCACAGATATTATATATTTTAAGTTCAATGGGTTATAATAAAAAAATGTTTGCTTACATTAAATAACATAAAAGATACCTCTCCAACTGATTTTCATCCCTAAAAGAAAATTTGTGTGAAAAATTGTGGAAGCCTTTATTGCATTAAAAATCCTTCTTTCTAGATTGAGTTACTCATTTATACAGTAGCCATGCATTGTAAATATTTGATTTCATATTTTCATTTTGAATATTCTTGTTTTCTTTAAGAAAAAAAAATTATTCCAAACCCCACTGCCAAGTGACCAACCTTACCTCATTATTTTCTATTTCAAATCCCATGACTTCTCCAAACAGTTTTTCCAAACTGCACAGAATCTAAAGAAGTGCACATTTTCTCTTTATGTTTAAAACACCATTCAGATGTTTTTATTATAGAACCTACCTTGATTCTATCCAGATCAGTCAGTGCTTGGTAAAACAGCTATTTTGGCTAGAGGGATACAAAGTGGAACAACCCAGGCTCTTTCAGCCACACACAGTGAAGACATCTGTTACTTATTTTACAAGTTGCTAATGACAAAGAACAGTTTTCAGCTCCTAATGAAAGAACATAAAATACAACCACACTAGGAAACAGATAGAAGGTACTGGAGTCTTCTTTGTAAACATATGCTGCTGCATTTCCACTGGATATAAAAAAGACTTTTATCTTGCATTTTTTTAATCCACTATTCGTATTAAAATATTTATGAGTGTACTTTTATTTTCCTGTAGATTTCTAATATCCTGACATCTTCTGCATATTCTTACACTTCATAAAGTTGCTTTGAAAGCCAACTCAGGAAAGTAATTTTTCTCCATGTTTAAAGTAAACACAGCTACCACTGTTCCTTATTTTTAAAAGCTCTATGGCACTACCTTTACAATATAAAATTGTTAATCTTCTTCCTGAGAATATTTAAGTCTCCTGCTAGTATGGAAGATAAGCCCCAGGTGTAATTCACAGAAGCATAAGTAGCCTTGGTTGTGCAGGCTTTAAAAAACACCTTACAAAACCGAAAAATCTTTACATGCAACAGTTTCACCCCACATTTGCCCAGGAATATAAAAGAGAAGATATCCAGCTGCTGCTGAAGAAAGAAAAGCACTAAAATTCTGAAGCCCTGCTATATTTAAATGCATACTCTGCATTTCAAAAATCTTATTTAGATGGGAAATCTTAAATAAGCTTACATAAATAAAAAGTGGTGATATTCTCTTCACAAAGTTCGGTCATGGAAACAAGCCCAGGCTAGTCCTGCTGGTTTGGTTCAGCTTTTGTAAAATGTTGGTTAAAATGTGATGCTGGAGGCATCCAGTTCTCTAGTATCACACTTGCTGACATATGGATGTGTATTGAGGGAATCTATAGTGCCAAAATTCTTTTCATTAAACACTCACATTTGCCAATAATTTCAGAAAATTAACAATTTTACCCTTTAAAAAGAAGAATCAACTACGTATGATAAGAAAAAGTCAATGTATTCTCTATCTGCAACTTGACATAACTGCATTTATTCAAAGGAAAGCAATTTTGAAGGAAGGAACAATAATTAATATTTTTTTCCTTTTTCCATTTTGATCGGTGTCTCTCTTTACAAAGTTCACCTTTGTTTTTAATAAATAGCAGTGCTACTGAATGATTAAATTATTCACTGGATCCAAGCAAAATTCACCAGAATCTGTATCCTTAATGCTACTCTTTAGAGACGGAAGTCCAGTGAATTTATCTTCATTACAGACACCAGCAGTGGATTTCTCTGAAAACTAATCACTTCATAGTCAACATTTGGTAGTTAAAGGACTGTAAAAAATTCAAGATCTTGATGGAAGGTCAATAGAATAGGCTGATGTAGACACAAAAGTGATTTCCAGGGTTTACTAAAAATCTCAAGGTATGCCAGGTAATGCAGTAGTTAGCCATTCATAATAGTTAACCATAATAGTTAATATTCCTGACAGTGAACAAGAATATACTTGCAGTGATAATGATCATATAGAAATTTTTTAAAGAAAAGATTTCTGAAATTTTATCATCATCTCTAGCAAGACTGCCTATGGTTTGGCATATTTCACTGGTAATTTGCAGTAAGAATTCAGGCCTCCTCTTAGAACATCATAAATGATATAGAAAAAAGAACCCAGCTGCTGAATATCACATGTGTTAAAGAACAAAAAACATTTTTAAAGGCAACAAAACAACAAAGAAGATTGAAAAAAATGAAGAAACAGTACAGACACCAGGCAACAAACAAAAAAAGAATAGCAAAAAATGAGCTGATTGGCACTGATGGCATGGTCCTGGACAAAGAGAGAAGTAACTGAAGATATCACATGCTGCTGTTCCGCACCAATAGCTGAATGACAATATGGTGTAACAGTCAATGACAAAATAAAATCCTTTCAGGCACTAAAGAAAGCAAAATCTCAGTTTTGGCTACATATTCACAACCTGAGCAGGTGGATGATCATGGTGCTTCTAGTGACGCATTTACCAGCGACAGCTAAGGAACTAAAGTTTCCATCTCCTGCAAGATCCTTCTCCTGCAAGAAGATTCCCCTTCTCCTTCAAGCGTGTCTCAAGAAGTGTTCGTGTGCCTAGGTGTGATGAGCCAGGGTCAGACAGTAATAGAGTGCCACACCTGAAACCAGGTCCCTACCTATTGGGAGGCCATCCTGGTGAGTGTAAAAATGTACCCCATGAATGGACCTGCAAATGCTGGACCAAGAGCTGGACCTCAGCTCTATATCCCTTATGTTTCACACTCTCCTACCACACAACTAGAAGGACCCACAACCTGACCCCAATCTCTGACCAGCCCACATCTTCAGCCAAAGCCAGCATTATATGGGGTTTGTGTTTACATGTCTGTGAGAGGTCCTGTTGGTCTTGGCAGAAACATCCCCAAGAGCATTCAAACACTGATTGAAATGGATGTCCTCCACCCTGGCCAGTTTAGCAAACTTCTGTAGATGAAGCTGGATACAGGTATTCAGGACCACCCAAGGCTCTGGGTTTGCTAGCACCCAGGAAAGCTAACTTTGAGAGAACCATTTACAGCCAAATCAGTTCAAAATGCAGTGCAGATGAGCTAATGACCCCTGAAATCAAGAGGAAACAGATTTCTGAAGACTGAAAAGACAAGACAAGGAGGGCAAAAAATAAAAAAATACACACAAAAATAATGTTTCTGAATGTGAATAAATAAGGTTTTGCAGTCATGATAAAGTAATGTCCGAGAATGAACAGTATGCAGAAATGTATTTGGAGCAGGGAATCCCGAGGCCACTCGGCTTGTTTCCTGACCATAAACTGAGACCCAAAAATCCGATTTACATGTTTCTCAGAGATAATTTGAACACTAGACTTGAAGAGGATAAAAGTTTAATAAAGATTTACTTATTTCTTTTCCTAAAGAATTCTTGTCAAGAAATACATATTGTATCTAAGCCATTTGAGAAAGAATAAACTGTGTTCAAAATCCTTTGCCAGATGCTGGGCAGTCCCTCTCTAGAATGCAGGCTTCTGATCCTACAGGCTCCTCCTGCATATGTGTAATATAAAGCCATAAAATCATGGAATCATAGAATGGCCTGGGTTGGAAGGGCCCTTAAAGATCATTTAGTTCCAAGACCCTGCCATGGGCAGGGAGGGACACCTTCCACTAGAACAGGTTGCTCTAAGCCCCATCCAACTTTGCCTTGAACATTTCCAGGGATGGTGCATCCACAACTTCTCTGGGCAACCTGTTGCAGTGTCTCACCACTCTCATAATAAAGAATTTCTTCCTAATATCCAGTCTAAACCTACTGTCTTTCAGTTTGAAGTCACTTCCCCTTGGCCTGTCACTACATGCCCTTGTAAACAGACTGTCCATCTTGTAGGCTCCTTTCAGGTATTGGAAGTGTGCAATTAGATCACCCTGGAGCCTTCTCTTCTCCAGGCTGAATAATCCCAATTCTCTCAGCCTTATATAAAGGGTGTCATCACCCCATCATTTGAGATTCAGTTCTTCTCTGATTCAGTTCCACTCATTTTCTGAAATCCTGTGAGATATCATTCTCTGGGTTTACACAGGTTTCTACACTCAGCTAAAAACCGTAAAACAGCTTTCACTCTGGACTAGCAAAAGGAGATCCATGCAGTGCTTTCTGCCATTGTACACTCAGTGACTGTTCTTTAGGAATCACAAGAATAATAAACCTGTTTCTACAGAAAAATGGCTAATTGCCACACACCTCAATTTGTCTGTCATTAATTTCTATGAACATATACTATAAGAACAGCAAATAAGTAGAGAGAGTATGCAGGAGCTTTTTTCCTAAGTCACCTGAATTTGTGAACTGGCATTTTTTAAGACAAAAAGGAACAACTACTCCAACAACTTTAGATTTTCTTCTTTTTCTGTTTCTTTCTTTCATGTCTTGTCAGTATGAATAATGAAGGGTAAACACACACCTGGTTACACATTAGATATCAGTCTGGCTTTCTTCTGGGAATGGAACATGCTACAGTCTGTGCAATACCATAGTGCAAGGTAAGGGAGAAAGAATAAGAAACCTGAACATAAGCATGACTTTCTTCCACTCGGCAAAATTTTTTAGATGTTTTTCTATTATGCAATTATAAACAACTTTAAATTTAGTTGAAAATGTATGCAATGAATTTCCTTACATTTTAAATAGTCCTTGTCCAAAGCCAAGAAAATGTAAGAACATTATATTAACTACTAGTAAAAACTATTTACTCAGTCAAGATCTGTTTACAATAATACTTCCTCTAGCAGCCAGTATTACAGAGCAAACAAACAATAAACTGTGATGCATGGAAATTAGTGTATGAAATAGTGGTCTGCAAAGCATTTCATATAACCAGCATAGAGTCTGCTGTAACAGTTTGTTATACAGGTTCAGATGGACCCCAAGCAAACATTTACTGCTCATGTTAAAGAAGGAAGAGGCATTTTCAGGCTTTTACTGCAGGATGCACTATTTCTCCCAGTCTTTCAAGGCTCACTAGCTGTCATGGTGGAGGAAAACAGCAACTGTGACATGAGCAGCTAAAGATACCTCTTACTGGCATCTGTTCTGTGGTATTTTGTGTTCACTGTAACCTTCAGTGGGTGTGTGAAATTTTCCAGCTGCTTATAATATATAGGACTGAGCCTTAAAAGACTCAGAGACAGACCTTGTGTTATAGAGAAGGGGAGGTCTAGAACAGGTACAAACAAAAAGGGTATCACTACATGCTAGTACACTGCACACTGCTTTACAGCACACAGAAGCCTGCTTCCAAATAACTGTGCTTTTGCAAAATGGTGAAAGTCTATCCAAAACTGGATTCTATTATTTCCAAAAGTTTGCCAGACATATAACAGTGTTTTTAACCTGCCAGTGTCTACTTGTTTTCTTCTCAGTATATAGCAGATTGGAAATGACTTCGTATTTTTGCTCGTATAAAAATGTCACAATTTTTTTTTCCAGAATTCCATATACAAAAGATTCACCTACCTTTTTGACTCCCAATAAAGCAAATAAAAATAGTCTGGAGAAATCACAACTAGCAAGACAAAGAGGCAGAAGCCATTGAGCAGGATGTTGAGCCAAGACTGTGGGAGCCCAGCATGCAGTAGTGGGGTGAAAGGCTGCCCTGTGCCACTGCTCAATTTTGTCACCAAGGATCTTCAGCATATTATCTGCTCCAATAGGAGGCAACACAAACTGCAAGGCTTATTCAGTGAAAAGGAGCTTATATTGCTTTCTGTAGCTAAATTTCCTACATTAAAAGATGTTTTCTGCCTTACTGCTTTCTTATGCGGTAGGTGTTTAAAATAAAGACATGTAGAAAAGAAGAGCTGTTCGATGTTTCTTTATGATTTCTCACAGAAAAAAAAGTACAAGTAAAAAGAACCGAGAAGTCAACTTGCAATAACCACTCAACGAAATGCTGTGGGCCTTGTCATCTATCTGAGCTGATGTTTGCCATGGATATAGTGACTGTCTGAGGCAGGTGGTTGGCCAAAAACAATAAAAGGCATGAGGAACACAGAACTAGTTGCACTCAATTAAGGAAGTGTCACATTATCTGGCATTAGTTATATATAACAAAAATAAAGTTGAAGAAGCTTAAGTGATCTCAGATGGCAGAAAGGGAAAGAGCTCCACCACAACCTGTTTTCAGTGAAAGAAGACTCAGTGACTTAGGGAAAATCCACCCACATTATATCCTCTTTCCAACTATTTAATGTGCATTCTGAATGACTATACGAGACAGCTGAGATAAGCAGAAAGCTCCCTGCTTAAAAATTATTGCTGAAGACATTGGTTCAGTGTGTCTCCACAGGGAAATTGAGTAAGACTTTATTTCCATCAGCAGATACAGTGAGAAAAACATTAATCACATCACTTTATGGAATAGTTTGGCATTACTTACTGATCTTTTTTTATTCTAAGTTGTAAGACAGGACATCATTTCTTGCAAAATGAATAATGAGGAATTACCACTTAGACAATGGAAGATGACAGCCTGTGATGTTGGTCCTAGCTATGTGGCACACAATATGCTTTTATGAATAATTTCCAGCTATAGTCCCCATGAAATCCCCATATGAAGTCCCCATTATCAGAGATATGGGTTGGTAAAAGAGCAATGGACACAGCTATTTTTATGAATATCAGATGTCTCTTTAAGATTGCTTGTATTGCTCATAAGGGTTTTTCTGTTTCAAGGAGAAATGAGTAAGCAAATAAACTGTAACAAATATAACCTTCTATATTTCTCATAGATGTATATGGAAAATTTCAGTGTACAGCTAAGCACACTAAAATCAGTACCTCACAAGGAAACGGGTACTGCAAAGTAAGAGCATATTTGTAAGCCTCTTAGAGTAATGAAGATAAACTTACTGAAAAAGCAAAAGTTTGCACTGAATCAATAAAGTCACCTGTTTTTGTGATTTGTAAAAGCCTATCAGTGACTCTCAGGAACTTGGATGCTGTAAAACTTATTAAGAGTTAATAGCTCTGGCAACTATAGGAACTTTCAATGGCAATTACACAATGTTCAGAAATCAACCAGCCTGACTTCATCGCAGACCCTTCTACAAAGGGAATTACACCACAGAAAACAGTATCTGGTTTTCCTCTTTCGAAATATGCAATATTAGATGGCATCAAATAAAATTTGATTCCAAAAAAGTGAAATCAAATGAGCAGATGCAGCAAGCAACTGAAGTAGGAAAAGAATTTGGCACCACAGCTCTTATCCTCAGCCCACCTCTGGCCCCAAGAGCTACGAAGAACATTGCCTGTGAACTCTGAGGAGTGCAGCGTGGCATTTGTGTTTGCTTCCCCAGGACCAACTGTCCCCTGGGTGGCAACGCTGCCAAGTTAAAAGTGTTCAGCGGCTTGCCAGTCCTGCAACCTGAACCCCTTCCCATTGCCACTGCCAGGAGGCAATCCTGCTGCTCAGAGAGGGCTCATGCTGCACTATGGGCCAATGGCACTTCGGATATCTGCTGCTGGACAGCTGCACAACACTCGATCCTGGCAGTGCCCGCTCCTGTGGCCAGAAGGAGGGAGAGCTGGTGGCCTGGGATAAAGATGCTGAGCGTGTCTGGGCAGTGACCCTCGCAGGAGTTTCAGACACCAGCCCAGCTCTCCACATGAAGTCATCCTCATAGGCAAGGAACATGGATGGGAAGTAGATCTGACTGTGGAAATGGGATAGGCCAGAGTTCTACATAGAGTGTCAGTGGGATCGATGGGTATCAGCATGGTGACATGTCATGTCAGTGCCAGGCTGCAGCAAGCAGTATGATTTACACATGCATGGGGGCTCCTCACTGGTACCAAGCATATAATTTAGAGAGTAAATGCTTCACATTTCTTTACTTTTAAAAATATTTAATTTAACTTTTATAAAACAAAATCCTAAAATTATCCTACATGAGATTTCTAAATCAACAGGTAGAAGACCAGGAATAGAGGAAGTAGCAGTGGAGCTGAGGCTATGATGGGAATTTGGAAGAGGGTGTGCTGAGGAGAAGAAGAGTTAATGAAGCACAGAGGAAGAATAATGATAATAAAATGGCCCAGGAAAACATCTATGAAGAGATAAGGAGAAAGCTGGAGGACGACAGGTGAGAATTTAGTCATCTGTGAAATAGGTGTGGGGAAGATGATAGTCTACAGGCTAGGAGAAATGATGGGAAATTCACACTCAATGTAATGCTGCATTGACAGGATGGGAAAATCACCTGTGTATATACTAGCTTTCAATTCACGTCCTATTTATCTTGTGGCCCTAGCATAATCCCTCATCAAATTTTCTAATGAATTACAAGGTACAAAACTTCAGTGACTTCAAATACCCTCTCACCATTTCCAGAGTTAGGCTGGACCCTAATATTGGTACGAAAAAGTAACTTAGCGTCCAGAACTTGTTACAGATGTGTGACACAGATTATTTCATCATTGTTCAGGAACAAACCAAGAATAAATTACCACAATAAATTACTGAGAACTAAAAATAAGCCCCCAACCAAACCCAAACTTCTACCAACTTACTCTTCCATTTAAAACAATACAGATCCCTGTACTTTGATGTTGGTATATTAATGCAAGGAATATAATAATTACTTATTCAGTGAGGACTGTTGTGCACATATCACTGGAAACCATTGTCTAAGAAGACTACTTAAAGAGAAAAAAGATTAACCTTTCCTTATGCATGTGAACATGAGAGATGGAACTTGTTGCTCTTTACATATCATAGGTTTTTCAATAAATCCCATCTTTTTGCCACTTTTGTAATTCAAATTAAGTTCTGGAATGTTTTATCTCCATGTTCTGATCACACAAAATGAGGTTTTGAGCTCCACACATTACAACTGTAAATACAAAAGAGATAAAAACAATCAGAGGGAACACTTAATTCTTCACCTCCCACTTTAAAGGATTCGGCCAGGTGAATACCAATAAAAAATGTGGAATAGGAGAATACTTTGTGTTGCAATGCTCTTTTCTGCCCCTCAGATACCATACCCATGAAGGATAGCTTATTTTTGATGCAGTGAGATCTTTTCATGCAGGGTATTTTCATTAACTTATTTCACTATAAAAAAAGAATTTCACAAATTTCTTAATGAAAATAACCTGCCATTGATTTCCTATTGTGAGAGGAAATCCATTTTGCTATCCAGGTCTGGGCATCTCAGTGTGTCAGGAACATAGCGCTACTCTCCTTTTTTAGAAAAAACAAGGCTCTTATGAATTGCTCTTTAAGTGAACAGAGTCAGTGGGAATTTGATAGCATTTTGCCAGAAGAATGTTTTGCCTGTGGGCTAGAACTGCTATGGGCAGCAAGTGTCACTTCAATGAACTCCAGCTTACCAGGGCATGTGTGAATGATTTCTTTATGCAAGGCCCTCACAGCCAACGTACTTCTGAACGAAACACTGTTTGGAGAAATTCTAGGCTTAGTCTTCTCCTCACTCCCTCCGTCTATAAAAATAAAAAGTTAGCTTAAAAATGTACTAGAGAAATAAAACTGCATCCAAATAAAATTTACTCACTCCCAGGCAACTGTGCTGCTATTTCTAGCTTACTGGAAGATGAATTTGTGACTTAAGGGCAGAATTTTATAAGTGGCAATATAGCAAAAAAGGTACCTTTATACCAGTGCTCTGGAATGAGAACTTTCAGACTTCACTGTGTTGCGTATCTGAACCTCATTCACGTTTACTTCACAGGTATTATTATATTTCTAAAATTCTAGTTTTTTGGAAACTGTGCATTTAAAAAAGTGCTAGTACAGATGAGATACTTTTCTCAAAGAAATACCTTCATTTTACCTGCTCTGAGTGTTAGACTAGAATATCTGATAGGCATGTAAAATTACATATTTAAATTATTTGGTAGAGGAGCAAAAGCATCTTTATTATAAAATCTCAATTATATCAGCACGAATAGTCTCTTTTTTAGTTTTGGTTAGGTTTTTTCTTCTTTTTTTTTGTTTGTTTGTTGGTCTTTTTTGTTGTTGCTGCTGTTTTTTAAATTAGTCTCTGTTTTTTTAATTGCTTAAACAGAACTAATAAGGCCTAAAAAGTGCAATAAATATGTATACTTATGTGTGTAAATGTAATAATAAATAATCATTAAGTACCACTTACAAAAACACAGGAGACACACTATAGTAATTTAATGTCTCTCTTAAGGTGGAAAGAAGAAATTTTTCATTTTCAAGTGTAGTGCATTCAGAATAATCTCCTTAAATCAGCTTTTAGCAAGCAAGGAGAAAGTGCTGTTGTTTATTCTATCACAACACAGAGCATAAAAATCAAAGAAGCTTGATTTTCTTTTTTAAACTTGATTTTTGTAGAAGTAAAGAAGGCACTGCTGTTTCTTTAAAGATGAGTCAAATTTTAGCTGAATTTACATTAAAGTCTCTCAACTAATAGTAATATAATGTTCCTGCTCTTCCAAAATAGTAACATTCAGATAGTATTTAAAAATAGCAATATAAACTAAATCTTCTCCATTAAATTGGTGTAAATAGTTCCTGTTCAATGATGTATGCACTGCAACATTAAGGCATCTTGAGAACATTTTCATATTGCTGCTATTGATCAGCATAGAGTTGTGAATTCATTGCCGTGGCATCTGGGAACCAAATGATGGGAAAATAAAGCCATATCTGTGTGGCCAAATACACATTTTGGCCCAGTCATGCTGGAATGTATGCAAACACTTTATCAATTTTGAACATCCAGGACCTCCTAAGGAATTCATGTTTGGGTCCAACAGGATCACCAACCACTGGCACAATGAGTGGGTGCAGAGATGACCTGGCAGAAAAGCCAGTGGGATTTCCCATGTGCAGAAAATTAACTAGTCAGTTAGTAAAACATTGCAATTAATATTTTGGGGGATGTTTTTTATGATCCAGGGAAACAGTTTGCTAGATGAGTGATGCTATGTCATGGTACACACATAATTCCGTCTCAAGGATTACTGCTTGCTTTAGGAAAATCATGCACACAACAGGGCTTTTAAAACTACATCATGCGTTGTAGCTTTGCTAAAGTCACTATGACACAATATAAGCAATTCAGTAACAGAGTGCTGTCATTTCTGTTAGTCTTCAGATGGTATTTAATGGAAAAATTCCACTGCTTCCACTAGAGTAGCTGAACTCAAGACAAATAATACAGATTGCTACCCACAGAAGGAAAATAAGTCAACTTCCTGTGGAAATTTTGTTAGAATAATATATTTCTATTTCCTTCAGATAATGATTTGCTTTGGATTTATTGATATAAAGGAGGTTCTAAAATCTACTAATGATTTGCTTTCTTTAGAGGCTGTCGCATATATTAGTTGTTTTCTTTCTCATTTAAACACCTGTATAACTGCATAATAAAAGCACTGATTTTTTTATTACAATTTAGATTAATTTTGTACCACTTAATTGTCCTGACATTATGACAGGTTACTTTTTCTGACTAATTTCAAAGAAGAATGAGAATCCAAAAGAGGCAAAAATCCAGAAACAAACCAGCTAATTTAGCATAAATGTTGACTGAAGGGAAATCTCTATGATCTCCAGACTACTAAATTATGATTTATTTCTTATTATGATGAAAGGGATAACAGTCTTGTCTTACAACCATGAAAAAAAAAATCACAAGAAAACCACAGGAATATAGGAAACAGTATCTGCAGCCCTCCTACCTTCCACTGTTTTGATTGCATCAAATATGTGCATCCTAAGCAGAATGCTTTTGGTGAGGCACAGCAGACTGCAGGACATCTGGAAGGGAGCAGGTGGGATTGGGAATCTAGTATATGCTGTGACAAGTTCAGAGGTAGACCTTCTCAAATATAAATAATGGGGATAATGTTCCAGACTTTCTGGGGCTGCTGTGGGGACTAATGCTCAGGGAACACTTTCAAAATTCTCTACAAGCATTGCATATTAACAGAGAAGGAGAAACTTTTGGAAGATTGAAAGGTTTAGAGTTACACCCTCAGGGCTGTCAGTGGATTCAATGAAAATGTTATTGGTTTAGATTTGGCAAGTGCCATCTAGAATAAAAATTATCACTTCTTGAGTAAAGACTGGAAGATGTGTCTCCTCAAAGCACTGGGATTAGGGAACAGTGTACCTAGGGGCGGGCAGTATTTGAATACATGTGCAAACCCTCACAGTGATCACAACTAGGGACTCAAGAACTACTTCGTTTTCAAAAAACAAAATGTGCTTCAACCCCTTTGGAACTGAAAAGAATCTGTCATGAGTCAAGAGCTGAAGCTTCCTGGAATGCTGTAGGATATATTTCTGTGGGATGGGGACATTCTGAGTCTGTTACACACAGAAAGCACATGTTCAATACATAATACCACCCTGTTTGCCCAACACCTTGGTCTGAAACCACAGCCACTGAGCCACCTGGAAGCTCAGTAACTCAAGATATGAAGTTGCTGTGCTGTGTTAATGGGGAATTAATTGGCTTCTTGAGCAGGTTTTGTAGCTTATGCAGATATCTATACCAACAAGCCAGCTACAACTCTTTTATTTACTGACACTGGTGTAATTTCTGTAGACACAAATTTACTGGTCATATTTATAGCTAAACTATAATTCTTGAAAATGAAAGCTGATACACAATTTGAATGAAAGTGTCAAAAGAGCAAAGACAGCTGTATTAGTGATGACCAGATTTACAGTAATTTTAGAAACATAAGTGCTAGGTTTAAAATGCTGGCAAAAATTGATAAAAACTCTCTAAATTTACAAAGAACTGTTGTTAGCATAATTCCTCAAACTATGAATATGTATGAACTACAATTTGACTTAAGTGTCTGAAATTTTAAGTATATGAAAGTTTTAAGGACTCAAATCACCTTGAATAAAAACAAAAATTAAAAATTAAAAGTTCAATCTAATGACATATAATAATGCATGCCAAGAAAACACTCAACTTTTTTTTTAAAAAAAATCTTATTTAAAAAATAGTGTCACTATTCTTCTGTTGTAAATGCTATTCTGTCATTAATATCAAGTCAGTATGCAGTTTAATTTACTTTTGATTAGCTATGCATTGTATGAGTCAGCGCAGATCTTAAAAATCTGTTATAAAATACCGCAGTCAGAAGAACAATGGTTAACACAAAGCAGTTGACTCCTTCTGCTGATTGAGTTTGATTACTGTGGATGGCAACCACACATGCACAGGAAGAAAATAAAACCCTGCAAAAGAACTCAGGGTTCTGTACATCAAGGTACTGGCATAGAAGTCCTGGTGATATTTTTCCCTCAACAGATTTCCAAAACGGAACAAAACAAAGATAAATCCATAATGATGACATTTCTTGTTTTCCCTCTACATGTTTCAAAAAAGTTTGCTTTAGTTTTCCTGGCTTGCTGGGCTGCAGTACAGTGACTTGCATAATCAGACAGTGGTTTTAGAGATACAAAGCAAGTGTAACTACTTGCTTTCTCTTTTATCAAAGATCCTCTGTTGAGGTGTGCTCTGGCCAGTTTCAGTCTATTTCATGGCCAGGCTCTGCTATGTACTCTCCTCCCCCCTCGGTATCAGTTACCCAGCCCCTGGAAGGCTCTGTATTGTGTAATCCTACACAAAGCCCGCCAAATTCAAACCCCACAGTGCTCCCCTATTGGATGTTGTACCCTCTCCCCCTCCCCCTCGTGTCTGTATTTATGTAACTGTAACACGCTGTGCCAGCGCTTCCCTGGCACAACCCCGGTGCCAAATAAACCATCTGGGAAGCCCCTCTGCCTGTCTCTCCTTCTTCGGCGTGCCTGGAACATCGGTGGGTTGGGTGAACCCCTACAGGAACTTCGCCAGCCCTCCCGTGCCTTGGAGCAGCCTGGACAGCCCCTGGAACCGCAGATGGATGCGCGGTGCCCCCGTGGAACACACCACAGCAATCCTCAACACATTTACAATACTCTTCCCTCTGAGAAGAGTAAATTGTATAGCTGGAAACTTCTAGGTGCCAGTGAGGAACAGGCAAGGACTCACCACAAAGGTCCCTGCCAGCAACAGACAGTGTCTCGGCTTCCCAAGGATCACTCTCAGCACTGGGAGGAACTCAGACACACCTAAAGACCATGAGACACCCAGGCTGGGCAGTCAGGACCAACTCCACCACTTTACACTGCCAGCTCCTGCAACTAAGAGTTTGTATTCAGAGGGGTTACTAGTCTCCATTTGACATGTTTTTATTTGAGAATTTTTTCTTCCCAACAAACACATGCTACCAGAACAGCCTGCTATCTTTGTCCTCCACTTTCCTTTCTGTACTTTCTAAAAAATGACGTAATTAAATCATATTCAGTCATATTAAGAAACGTGTGTGTGTTTACTTGCATGCCACTCTTGAAATAGGGGTAAAGGAATGTAGATGATAGAAGTATCTTGCACCTGATTGCATCAGCAAGAACCTACATCTGAGGCCCAGGAGATTGGCAGCAAATCTTTGTGGTCATCATGCTGGCCAAATACTGAAGGAACAAACAACAGTATTATTCTGCTAGTGCAGTTTCAGTTTCACAAGATGACATGTGTGACCTAGAGCTACTGACAGACTGGAAGCACTCCTAACCTGTGTGTACATTATTTTCCTATCAGATGCGACATTAACTTAATCATTGAAACAGATTTATTGCTAGGCATATAAAAAGCACAGAAAACACGAACAGTAGTAAAATCAGGCCAAATGCAGGGGAACTCAGCTCAGTTGCCTAAACACTGACACCCATTGCCACTGGAGATGTACTGAGACATCTGCACAGGGCTGGCAGAAGACAGACAATCAGCAGGCAACCTGCATTCTCCAGAGGCCACAGCTGTTGATCTGGAGAAGACCTAGAGAATCTCAAACAGCACCAGATGCCCCTGCCTAGGCATACAAATAAACCCTAAAAGATACCATAGAAAAGTTTATAGACTTATGCCTCCATTTTAGCAGTGTTTCCACCTTTGATTTACTGTTGGTATTCTCTGTAATCAAAGAATGATGAAATGAATGAGAAATGAGAAATACCAACAAAGAATGATGCAAAGGTCCCAATCTTGGATGGGACCTTTGCAATTATATACTAACTTTTGATTGGAATAGTTAGACATTGTATTCACAATAAATTGTCAATTGTACGACAAGAATTTGCAAAGAATCAGCAGTTTTTTAGGTAACTGCCAAAATATCAAAGTACCATGTCTGCAGCAGTGTGTTGCTCCTTACCTGAGCCTCAAAAATAGTTTGATGCTACAAAGGCTTTGTCTGTCAATGTTTTATCATTTAGTTACATATGTTCCTTTTGTTACATTTGAATAGTGAGCAAATTGTCTTGATCTAGTTCTGTTTGGAATCCTTGAAATTCTGATTTTGCAAGACTGCAATAGTCATAGAGCTCACAGTAATACATTCTATTCTTTTTTCCATTCAAAAAGGATAATGAAATGGATATCAAAGGGTGGCAACAAGAAACACAGTTTCTTCTGAAACTGCTATAAAAATACAAGATACGAAGGATTAAAAAGAAAATATTTTTAAGGCCTTACAGCTTTTTATATCAGGTTTAATTTTACTTAAATTAAACTTCAGAGAGTTCTTTTTCTTTTTCCAGTCTTTCCACATTGGTGCCACATCTGTCCAAATGTAAACATATTTCTCTTTGTAAATTAAGGCATTCATGGTGGAAAGACTAAAAGTTTTCTAATTATACTGATATTAGTACTTAAAAATGATGTGGGACATTTCCTCGAGGCAGTTCATTGGGACACAGAGAGATGGGCTTGATTTTCCCCAAGGGAGAAAACATTTAAAGATTATAACAGAGTCTCTCACATTGGTCAATTACAAGCCCAGAACATGGTCCAGATGAAAAGTTTAAAATTTAATTCCATTTCAATTGCAATGACAGTATCTTGAAAGTATTCAGACTGGGCTCTAATCAAACAGGGAATATTCCAGCAAAGGAATGGCATTCTGTCTGTCTTCTTTTTCCCAGGAACAGCAGTTTGGTGCTTACTCTATTTCTCTAGTCATTGCACTGGGGACATGGATCTAAAGCTTTCACTTGTTATCCATGTTTTATGATGGAGGACATCTCTGTCCTTTAATTGCTTTTTCATAAACTCACTGTCCAGGACAGAACTAAGTCTCGTGTGGCATGACTGTGGTTAATCAGAAGTTGGTCACCACTTTCCCCCAAGGAAAGGCATTGTTCATTTAGGGTCACTTCTATCTCTCCCTTTCCATTGCCCTTTTTAAGCCGGATTCCCCAATAACACCATACATTCACATGGATCAGGTTTCTGAAAACTTAGAACAGGAGATAAACGGAACACGTATTGACTAGAGAATGAGACCACAAAAAACCTGCTCAATAAATTCCAGAAGATGATATGGTAGAGCACTCAAGTGAAAAGGTTTCAGAAACTTTTGTTTTTGATGGAAACCCAAAACTTTTCCCAGAAGATCAGCGTTTTTTTGAAACCAAAACCAAAACCAAGCTACCAACTTCAAAACCTTTAATCAAAAATATATTTTTCTGTCAAAAAAAAAAGATGTAACAGAAAGGGTAGTATTCACTTTAATTTGTTTTCATCTATCCTAACATTAGTTATATTGTCTAATGCTGGAAATACCAGGACACAGATATCGCCTTGTGTTGATTCCTCCGTTAAAATGCTTCTGTCATGAAGAAGTGAGTTGTAGCTGGATTAGATGGATATAAGCTCTCCCCTCACCAGCCTTTGTCCCTCCCTCCATGCATCAGATCACCAGGTATTCCAGTGGTTTCTGCTACCAGGCTGTGACACTGACTGAGGAAATGAATGGTCTGGATGCAAAGTGTCTCAGGGGTTCTTACGATGAAGATTTATCAGTTCTCTTACTGTTTGCAGCCAAAGAGGGAGAACATTTCTGTAACATCAAATCAATCTGTGAGTTACTGGATGAACTGGCAACTTTTGTCATAGACACAGTGAGGGAGCTCAACTCAGAGCTGAAGTTAAGCAAAATTCACTTTATCTGAATGTTACAAGATTCAGAACTGTAAGTAAATTCCCATATTCCTGTCTCTTCTATTTTCTTCTGAAGCTGAACAAAGATCTCTTAGACTTTTAAAATAGTACAATCACCTGACAACCCTTATTAATTTCTGATTACTACCAATATAATGTCATAGACTTTAAAAAAAATTTTAAAAATCACTAAGCTAGATATATCCTCGAGTTTCTTCTTTTTTAAAAATAATGTTGGTATTTTAAGTGGAACGTTTCAGACATACCTCCTCAACTGGTTACATTAACTCAAGCTCAGCAAGCTTTCAACTGCCCTATGCATGTTTTTTTTCTGTGGTGTGAAGACGTGCACAAAGGCCTCTCAGAAGTATTGCTGCAATTATTTCCTCAGATCTTTGGCCACGTTCCCATTTCAATCAAATTAGCAGCTGCTTCTCTTCATTCTTCTCCTCTAGAAGAGCTGCTAAATTGTCTTGCTTCCAGATCCTTACATCAGTAAAAACAGAGAAAGACAGAAAGGGGGAGAGAAAAACAAACACAAAAAAATTAAGGGATCTCCTCTTACAGATGCAGTCTGAGTAGGTAAAAAGGATAAAACATTTAACTGGCAGTACAGACATTGTCACCGGTTTTGTGTGGCTTCTATGGGATGGCAACTACTCTTGACTGTGATGCTTCTTGTACTCTGATTCTCAAGCACTACTGACACAGATTAGTGATGAGGCCACAAGTCCGAGCAAGTTCTGGCTCTCATTCTCTTAGGCGCACATTGCAGGCTTGTATTGACTGCAGGCAGTAGGCTGTCTGAAGCTCATGATAAGACTCATATAAAGCTAACAAGGTTTACTTCTGCTTCATCCACTGACTTCCAGTTTCTGACTTATTCCTTTGCACTTGATCCCACAGAATACAGGTTTGTCAGACTACGTTCTTCAAGACACCTATTATTTCCTAGAAGAGCTGATGACTAAAAACACTTGTTACATCATCCCTGCACTGTTGATAACTCTGAGGTTCATCTTGTTTAATTGGCACATGATCTTTAAGAAAACCGCAACTCACAGGGCCAAATTACCTGCTGCTTAACGCTAATGGCTCATTTGCAGCTAAGGCATGAGAAAATGCAAGCCTGCATTGCCTCTTAAAGTTATTGCTCGAAAGAGGTTAGGTGCCTGAGGCACTGGAACCCAGGAAAATTGTCTTTTAATTACTAATTGCAGCAACAATTACTGATTGTGAATAAGGGTATCAACCATTTTCCATTAGAAGGTGTCTTGTTTTAATTTTGACAGGACCACAAGAAGGCATTTCTATTTTAATTAGAATTACATAAGACTTTAGTCATGTAAACTGAAACCACATAGCCTAGGAAAAATAACATTACTCATGTAAAAAATTCTTAAGATCCCTTATTTGAACTACTGAAAACATTTACAGTTTAAGAGCAGAGGAGAAATACTGAATGCTCTTAAGATCCTAAAAGCCAATAACATAAATTACAGCATTTCCTGAAGAAGGCAGTAACACATGAATTAAATAAGGAATCCATAAAGTGGCAAATTTTGTGTTCAGTTATAATAGAAAGAATCTCTCCAGCATTTATCCATTCTCTTGAATGAAACCAATCTAAATGTAAAGTGTTTAAATTAAGGTACTTTGATTCAAAAGGGTGCTCTAGGTTGACAGGCAGTCTATAGCATTCTTTGAAGTAATGTCTCCTTCACAGCTTACCTCCCATATGTTGGTCAGCATATAAATCTATACTTTAAATTGGGCTGTGAGCAAGTGTGGATAACAGATATTGGTTGCTTCTAATATTTGTATTAGTCTCCTTAGCAGAAGGATATTCTGAGAAACACTTGAAATTTTCAAACTGTTGAAAGAGAATATGACAAGAGATGAGCGTGTGTGGGAGAAAAACAGGTTCTTGAACCCATAATTGTGACTCCCACACTGTTTGTTGCAACAGTCTGTGATGATAGCATTTGTAATACCTCATGCCTTCAAGGCCAACACCTCTTCAGTATGGTTAAGTATTAAGCTTACTTTTTTTTGGCACAGAAGAGTACACACTAAAGAATCTGGCTGTGTTCATGGATTCAGAAAGCAAGCAGCGTATTCAGGGGGCAGCGTGGTGGCAAAATCAATATAATGTTCATTTACGCTAATACAATCCCCTACAGTTGTGCAATAAAGTGTGTGCCCATTGCAGTCATGGTAGTATTGACAGCCTAATTGTCAGTGCACTCACAGAAAAATCAGACATGCCTGCAAAATGGCACAATTCACTTTGCTCACTAACAGAACACAATAGAAATTTGTATTATCTATTAATGCTTAGCTGAAGCAGGCTTTGAGGATATTTCTTCTAGCTTTTATCCAGGTGATGAACCAATAGTATCAGGCAGTGGATGCCCATCTCCCACTCACTCCCATGAAAGTATTCCTGGGATGATTCAAGTTCCCTACAATGCAGGATGAGACCCACACTCCAATTTTTGGATCCACCAAATTAAAAACCCCGACAGAATGTACATAACCCCTCAACAATATTTCAGCAATAAACCAAGATAATTATTATTGCGTCATTAAGTGTAAAGTAACTACCAATTAAAAAACTAGCAATGCAATGCCAATACAATCTCCAAAAATAGTACAATACTTGACAAAATAGAGGCGATTACCCAGCTGTAGTACATATATTTGACTAATTTATTACTCATATCTTAAACTATTTTCCCTGTCCTAAAAAATGAAAATTGTATTAGTGTCAACCCTGTATCTGACTTGAGAAAGCCACATATTATTGCATGCTGCATACATTCCTTCACTTTAATCTTAAACTACCCTTCAGAGTCACTTTGGGCTAAACTCATGACTTTAATAACTAAATTAATACACAGATATTTTATTATCCCTTCAGGAAAACAAATCAACTCCTTTCTGGAGAAAGAAATTTGACATGTTATTAAGAAAAAATGAAATAAATCCTGTCAAAGATGTGAATAAAAATATGATGAGTGTAGAACAGAGTATGGTTTAAGTCACAATTTCATTAGTTTATCTTGCCCCTCCACTGCCCAGCAACAGCCCATGCCACACATAGAACTGTTATTTTATAACTCCCACATATGTGCAGTGAGGACTTCTGTTCTGTGCCATTACTCATGCACAAAGAAAGACACCGTTTCTCTCTGACACACTGATGCACTTTTCCTCAGCTTCCTTACCAGATACACCTGCTGAGCCACAGCTGTGCATGCACAACAGGCAAACACTGTGCTGCAATAACAAATCAGCTGACATTGGGGACAGCATGGGAATTTGGCAGTTTAAGCCCAAGTCAAACTTGGTCCTGGAGACTGAATAGCAGGTCTTAGTGGCTGGAGTACACTAGATGAAACACCTGGGACACTTCTTTCCAGTTCCACTCCAGAGAAAACCATTTAAGAAGCTGCAGTACTGTTAATGATACAATGCAAACAACAGCCAGTGGGGAAAATGTGGATATTCACTTCAAAACAACTGAACTAGAATGTTAACATAGACGTGCTCTGTGAAACTGTGCTTCAGGTCCAACAGAAAGGCTACAGCAAAAGCAGATGAGGTGGCTTGTCCCAAACAAGAACAGGCTATTCAGCATAGATAGATCAAGAGGCAGGTCTAGCTCAGGGGCATGCAGCAGAATAGTCTCTATGGCATGAGAGAATGGGCAGGTAGATATCAGAAAGTATTTCTATGGGTCTACATAGCTCACAGTTTCTTTCCTGACCCCTAGCAGAAGCATCTTTCCTGCTGAGGGGAACAGCTCTCCTCAAAGAAGCATATTAAGCAAAATGAAACCTTCACGCCTTACCTCTACAGAGAGGGAAACTTGTAATGAGAAAGAAGAAACCTGATTTTCATCTGCCTGTACTCACACTTGCATTTCATGAAACCTTTTGACCATCTCTCTGTAGCTCAGAAGAGGTCAGCAATGATTTACTCTCCTCTGGTTCCCAAATCAAAGCTTCCCTCAGGAAGCCTGAGGGAATACATTCTCCTTGGTGGAGTGTGAATATAACACACACTGCAGTGGTATTCCCTACCCTCACTACATTGGTCTGTAAGACATAACCAAAACTAAACAGATTTTAAACAGAAAGAGGACACAGCTGGTGTATTACCTCTGTAATTTTAAAGTACCTATTTTTATCTGTTTTCTGTTGTGCATTAATCAAACTTCTATGGAAACCAATTATGGAACCTAGAGTGATTTTGCTATGTCCAGAGAATACACTGAAATATTAGTATGCAAAAGATGTAAACATACAGGTATAGGGATTGCTTACCTTCTCCCATGGCAGAGGTTGTGTGCCCGGAGTTAAACACTTTTGGGCATACTGTACTTATTAGAGATACTTCTGAGAGGCACTACTTTTGTAAGCAGGGCACAAAATTCAGAACTCTAGCTATTGACGAATATAGCATCTGTCTACAGTCTTTAATTTTACTCATTTTACTCACTTACTTTACTGACTTAAATTCTGAATGAAGGTATTTACATTAAAAGTTTAAATGCACGTTGGCTTTAGTCACGTACATGATGTAAAAGAGAAAGAAATCTAATACTAGGTCCTGGACTGAAATCTCTGGTGAGGAATGGATGAGCTTTCACAGCAGATGTTTATAGTAAGATATGGAGCTGAAAAACTGCTTTCCTGCTCATCCCCCTTCCTATCAGAGCAGCAACACCACTGACTTTAAGCTGCAGACATCTGGAGAACCACTCACTGGTGGCATTCACTCCTGTGCAACTTAACCCTAAAATGTACCCAATCTTATAATCAACACTTCATTATAAAGAACAACTACACTTACATTGTACATAGACATTAAAAATAACCAGAAAAAGAAGCAGTATATTCACTAAGGTACTGGGCTCAAGATTTTTGTTCCATGTCATAACAGCTTGTGAAGAAGTACATTAAGACACTGTAACTGAAATGTGCAATTTGGAAGTCTCTAAAGTGTTTTCTGACAGAAGTTGAAAACATAAAAAAGAGATGAGTGAGAAAATCTGTTCTGAACTGAGAAGAGACTTGAAAGGGGTGAGAACACGGAGTAGGGATGTGGAATTTGTTTAGGCTAAAGATTTGAAACTTCTGGAATTTGTATCTTACATGATGAGAGGGGTCTTGTGACACCACTGCAGAAATACTTGATCAGGCTCAAACAAGACTGGGATGACAAAGACCATTTACATAAGGAGCTCAATAGTGAACAATTTAAAATGAGCCAAAAGCTTATTTGATGTTTTCCAATCTTGTTTTGTTTTGTTTTTAGGAATAGAAGGTAAAAGATAGTATGACTACTAGTAAATTATAAATATATCCAGAAACTATGACATCTGAACTAGAAGGCATTGCAAAGCTTGACACCCTTGTTGTGGTAGAGCTAGGACCTTTTGGCAACCTTGATAAAAAAACAGAGAAGTGGCACCTGAAAGGAATATATGGTTGCATATAGACATTTAATAATACCAGTCATGTCAAGAGGATGGTGAAGTTATATCTCTGTTTGGAAAGGGAGGGGGATGAGTGTGAGTTGGAGCAAAGGATTTCAATATTTTGCAAATATCCAGAACATCTGGGAGGAACATATATGAAGAAAATAATGGAGATAGGAAATATATGAAAGCCGTTCGGGGGGGGGCTACAGATGAAAGCTGTAAATCCAGAGGCTTTCTTTTAGAGTTTGAAAGTAGCAATTTCCCAAAGAGAAGACACATGACAGTACCAATTCAGAAATATCCAGCCACTGAGCAGGAGCTAGCTACAAGTTCCAGAAGATTACATCCTATTAATAATTTTGGCTTTAAGATGAGACTATTCAACTGAAATAGAAGAGGAGAAAAAAGAGGCATATGGGTGGATCAAGAATGGCTAAAAACCATCAGTGTCAGGTTGCTGTGGAAAAAATGTTAAATATGACCTTGAGTTTTAATAGACGAAATATTTCCAATATAGACAAGGCATTATTAGCAGCACTGTCTGGAAACTACATCCTGTATACCATGTACTACTGTGGCCATTGTTCAAGAAAGAGAAATTAATCTGAAGCAAGAAAACCCAACTGAATGAACAAGTTGTGGAACATAAGATGAAATTGAAAGAGGTTGGCCTGTTTGGCCCGCCAAAGCAACAGCTGGAAGCTTTTTAGGTTTGTTTTTTTTTTTTTTTAAACATGAGTGAGATATTCATGCAGAGGAGATATTTAACCAGTATTCAATCCTCTCAAATGTTGTACAAACTGTGTGATCATAAATTACCCATGAAAATTAAGGCTGAAAATAAGATTTCTGATCAAAGTTGAAAACACTCAGTGAGAGCAAGAAGTGAAACAAAACTAAGCAATTTTCAAGGTGGAGTTTATAAACAAGAAGTCTTCCAATGATCATGTGTCAGGAGGTTATGATAAGACTCAGCAACCCAGCAGTATGTAATAATGGGCTTATACAGACAGCCAAACCAAAGCAAGATGAGGAAAAAGCAGCTTTAGTTATCTCCAAATGGAAATTACAATAATCAATAAAATGAAATGGGAAAACACCAACATTTTTTATTCTACTTTCAGTCAATAAAATTATTCACTTTATTCTTCAATTACTTAATAATTTCTAAAAGTCTTTAAAATTTTGTCTGGTTTCAAAACATTCTTTCAAAATGAAAAGATGATACATTTATTAAACCACTCAAATGGCATGATTCATCTCTTCTAAGGTGTCTACTCTTTTCAAAGAGTATTTCAGCCAAATCTATTTGAGGATTGAACACAAATTCATAAATTGTTTCCATGGAGGCACAGTCACCACAACAAAAAAGGTTAAAAATAACTTACACAAATCCAGTCTTCAAGGACAATAAGTAAGAATATAGTTGTGGTCACAAGCTTGGACTACTTTTTGAGAATTTAAATATCTTAAAAGGTGCCTCATTTTAATTCTTACATTGAATTTTTATCTTGACATGGCTAGCGAATTGAAGAGTAACTTAATCAACCTTGAATAGAGGGTCTTAATATTAAACAAAAAACTGTCTGTGATAGACAATTAATTCTTTGCGGATCTTCATGTCTCATCACCAGCTGTTGAGGAATATATTTGACTTATCGGGCTGCAGAATAGCCATCTACTTTATACATTCATATGCAACATCCACTCAAATCATGTGCAAAACTGCTTTTTCTGGTTCATTTACCAATAAAACTTAACTCATCTTGTAAAACTGATGCTATACATAATTGAACACTAGCAGCCCTTCTATGCCCACAGAAGTAGCTGAGCAGATGTGTGTGATGAGCTGTACACTCTCAAGGCTTCAGTATAGTAGCGAATTCAATAAAGCTCTTGAAAATACCACACAGAGAAACCAGGACTATATTTAGAGATGTTTACTACCTTTCTTCCTCCTTGTGAACACAGTGATTACATGAGAACTCAGTGAAGAAGAGCACTTGATAAAAGCATTTCAGTTTATTTGGTAACAGGGGCTCAATGTACTGTAATATGTTCCTCCCTATCAAATTGTATCACAAAATCCCATTCTTAAATAGACTTTAATTATTTCAAGTAGACTTGGTGTTTCCCAAGTACAAAGTTAGATGCTGTACAACTATATCAAGTACTTGATAAATGCCAGTGAAACTAAATTAAACACAGACACAGATTTCATTTAATAGCTACAGCTGAATGACCTCTTCCATCTAAAGTGTATTCAAAGCAAATGTGGGTTTGTTTTGCTTTTTTTTTTCCTTCTCCCCAGTTGATTATATTTCAAAATGTACCTTCTGCGAATTTATTCCAAAACTAAAATTTGAATTTTGGAACAAACTCAACTGAAAAAAGAAGTTCAATGAAAAATGCAAGGATTTTTCTAGTAATTTAAGTTATTTTTCATTCTGTTTCACTCAACTAAGAACAGTCAATAATACATAAAATTCTACATCTCTGAAAAGTGGAGGGCCCAAAAATAAAAAAGTAGATTGGTTTTTCAACCCCTATTATTGTGGATTATTCCTTTTGATTAAAACAAATCTGATGGATTAACAAATAGTCTGTTTTCAAAAGAACGACATCTCTGTATTCATAACAAATATAATGACCTGATTTTATATTTATTTATTTGCCTACATTCCTTTCTCGGAGTAATACAGGTGCCAGTTTCTGCTGAGTTGTCCATAAGTACACAATGCTTGTCCAAAACAGAATAGATACAATTTAGTTTCTGTAATGGTTATTTTAGAGCACACTCATAAAACAGAGCTTTACATTCAGCTCTGTTCAGATTTATATTTTAGGATAAATGTTAGAAAATATTTACACTGAATGTACATCTTCTAATCTGGACAAGAATTCAAAAAATGCAATAACTGTAACATGCAGATGTTTTGTTTTAATAACATCTGTAATAAAATGACAATTCCAGAAGACTGAGAGAATGTTTTTCACTAAAAAAATTCCAAACCAAAACAAAACCAAAAAAACCCCAAGCCAAACAAAAAAACACCCCAAAATCCCAAGAAATCCACCCCCTCAACAAACAACAAAACCCCCAAAAATAATAATAAAAAAAGTGTCTTGCCAGCAATGCTGGAAAAATAGCATAAATAAATAAAATAAATAAAAACATTTCAGCTGATAAAGAAATGAAGGACAAGTAAAGCAGGAGAAGTAAACTGCAAGAGAGTAGGTTTAGACCAGGCAATGAGAAGAAATTCTTTACTGTGAGGGTGGTGATGCACTGGAACAGGATGCCTACAGAAGCTGTGGATGCCCCATCCATGGAAGTGTTCATGGCCTGCTTTGAGTCCCATCATTGCTAGAGGAGCAGAGGTCAAGCACATAGTTCCCATTTTGAGATTTACAGATTGGGTGCAGTGAAACAGAGACTTTTGTGGAGCTCCATATTGTGGATAACAGCACGGTAGGAACACCTAGAAACTGCATCCACACAATCTAGAAGGAACATTTCTCATTAGAAAGGATGAGGAATCACAGCAAGAAAATAAAAGGTAAAAAGCACTCTCCACTTTTTGATGACTTTCAAGCTTCACCATATCTTCCTCTAATGTAAGTTATATCATTGGCAACATTATGGACCATCCACTCCAGTGGAGAGAATTTGATGTCATTTGATGCAGGACTTCAGAAGCAATTTTGATGCATTAGGTAAATGAAGTTTTCCTGAAAGGTGTGCAGCTTTAAGGGTTAGTGAAACAAGCTGGAAATTTTCGGTCACTTCCATCTGCTAGCACAGTTACTTTGGTTAATGACCATGTGTCATGGTTTGACTCTGGCTGGATGCCAGGCATCCACAAAAGCCACTCACTCACTCCTCTGCAGCTGGACAGATGAGAGAAAATTTAATGAAGGGTTAATGGGTTGAGATAAAGACTGGGAGAGAACACTCATCAATTACCATCACGGGCAAAACAGGCTCGTCTTAGAGATATGAAGTGAGTTTA
>VYZT01045407.1:5937-33725 GCA_013400735.1 Pomatostomus ruficeps
CAGCTCCACTGAGCTAATATGAAAATACTCTGCTGAAGGGTTAGAGCATTAGGGAGGAAAAATGTGCCAAGAAAGGTCCCATTCTTCCTCCACAAAAGGTGCTGCCACATACAGATGCATGACAGAAAACATTGACGCTGTCTCTTGGTTGCTGTGGGATGTGAAAGAGATGAAGGAGATAAAGTTAGAAATGCATTTCATATCCTCCACAATATTTTTTTATCTTGAAGCAACCTCACATTTGGAGGACCATTTGTGACTCAGGCACTGACCAAAAAGCCATTTGGAAGAAGAAGCACTGAGTAGTTAAAACCAGCCAGTATGTGTCCTCTGAACCACCAGCAGTGCCTTGATGAAGGAGTCCTTGTTGCTCTCTCAGTCACCTTGTAGGTGGCTCTGGGAATGGTCAGTGAGCCCATCACTCCTACTTAAGACCACCTCCCTCATGAAAATTGGGTGGCATATTTCAACAATGTCTTTACACTAAAAAGAGATGTAAAAATGACATTAAAATTAAGGACTTGAGAAATTAGTTACTCCATTGAAAGGCATATAGAGAGAAGTTAAATACTTGTCTAAGATATGTTTTGCTAATGATGATTTCAGTCTGACTTTGAAGTATATTCTGGTTTGTAGAGTGACCTGTCAAACTGACTGCCAAAATATCCTACACAGCCTTCCAACACATCAAACATTTCCATTAACAAATATGTTACCGAAATTTGCCTTCCTTGGAGTGGAGACTGATTTGGAAGTGAAGCTTCTCTTTCTCCTTACTCATTTTTTTGGTTGCAAGTGAATTGGCCCACGGAACTTTTAAAAAAGCCCTTACAAGTAATTTAATTAAAGCAATTGTTCTACTCATTACAGCCTTTCCTCTTTTTCATCTTTGTCAACTGTTGTTTCCCTTTTGTTCCTTAATGATGTTTGTGGAATCTGCTATCCCACTGGGAGGATATAATTTGTCTGAATAACTTAGTTGCTACAAACTCCGTCTTACAAAATAGAAATAGGCCGTTTCTTGGCAGACAGGATGGTAGTGCTGAGTTACATCACTCTAAACATGCATGAGTTTTGAAATAAGTTTTAATGCTATATAACTTCCACAGGAATCATTATACCAGATAACATCTGAACAAGAATGATTAATAATATGGCTCATCAGAAATCCTTAATAATATGGTTCATCAGAAATCCTTGATAGAAATTAGGTACAATAATAAACAAATAAGCATGGAGTATTGCTACATCTGGATCAAGTGATCTTTAATGATGGCTTGTTGAAACTCCAAAGTATAATTTCTCTGTGTGCCACCTTTAGCCCGATTGCCATTTGTATGAAGTGTTTGTAGTTTGTCAGGGTTGTTCATTAGCCATTTCCAAAAGAGGAATGTTGCTTGTCACTGCTGGTGTAACATGACCATGCTTGGGCTCCATGTGCAGCAGTCAGCAAGGTGTGAGCCTATGTGACACGGATCTGGATACCTGTTTCAGGTCCCCCAGCAGCTCAGTCAATGGAAACAGCCAGAAACCCCTGAAAATACAGACTGTGACTGGTCCCAGCTTTACTTTGAACAGACCTGACTTGTCACTCATTGGAAAACCATCTGTGAGCTGCTTAACCTTGATCATAATTTGCTTCTCCCAGTTTCTGAGGCAACTCTGTGCCAAAATATGTTGGGGTGGATATAAATCTTCTGGTGGGACATGACTTAGGTCACAGTCCCAGCTTGTTTACGGTAGGGTGTCAGTTTCTGTTTGCTCAAGGCAGTAAGGAATGTGTCTAAGTTAACTATTACCTGGGAATTCTGTAGATCTAAGTTTCTAAAACCTAAAAATACTGTAAAACACTTCTGGCAACACTGAGACTTCTCTCTTTTTCTCTTACATATCCTGGATTGATTCCACCATGCATATTCACAATAAGTTGTATCTAATTCTGCACATGGGATTATGTCATAGGATTTTATCTGGCATGTGCAAGGTTGGAAAAATGCGATTTAAATTTTCCTCCTGATTTTACATTTCCCAGTAACTATGGAACATGTACAGCAATAGTGCTTGTTGCAGCTCTGTAATACACCTGAAAATCAGTTTGCTTGTTTTACCAATCTGTTTACTGGTTTTAAGACAATAAATAATAGCATATGAAGAATTTTTCTAAGGATGTCAAATGCTTTATATAGCTTTGTTGATATAACATGAGTACAGAAAAATTACTGGATTTAATGCAAACATCAATACATACAAGTCAAACATAAGCTGAATGTTAAACAAACACATTGCAATTCCAAACGAATCATAGATACCAGATTAGCACCACCACTTCTCTCCAGCTGTGCCCACACTTTTCAGTGAGTCTGGGACATGCTCAAAGCTCCAGCACTGTCAGTCTGCCCCCAGTTACTCATCTGTGTCTTTTCCACACCTCAGTTCCTTTCACTAAGGGCCAGGACTGGAGACGAGCTTGGAAGGAGAGGAGGAGCCCACTCTGCAAGTGAGAAACACTGGATGAAAAGTTCTGACAGGGAGTGTAATTATGATAAATAATGGGAAGAGGACTCTTGCTGAATACATTCAACATCAAGGTCTACCCAAATTATACCCAAACTCAGTGTGTGGATCTTAGAGTGTTGGGGTTTGGGAGGATGGGGGAGTGTTGGGCTTTTAAGAAAAGAGACAGAACATCGGCAGAGCATGTTTTTCACATGATTGCTGGCAAGTCTATACTTTCTGATATGTAAAAGGTTTTCTTCAAAAAACTTCTTTCCAAACCTCTGGAAGGCCAGATTTAGTCACACCAGCAAATGTAATTTTATGGAATACTGCATCTGGGGAGTAGCTTTAGATACTGGCAGCTTGGTAGAGCAGTACAGCACCACAGTCCAGCCTACATCTTGCTTTCATACTTCTTTTAAGATAAAGCCTCAAGAGAGGCTCTGAGACACAGACCTTCACTTGAAGTCCTAAATTCAGAGCTTCTCCTCTAGCTCCTATTCTTCTTTGTTATACACAAAAATATTGTCATTCGGCAGGACCACACAGCAAATAGATCAGATAGGCAGGAAATGGAAAGAAATAGACACTTCTAGGCATTATTCATCTTAACAGTAAAGCAGCCAGCTGAATTAGGTCAGACGAATCACGTCCTAGAAGCCTCTGTGGCAGCAAGCAGTGGGTGACTAGCAGAGACAGCCAACTGCACCATAGGTCCCTGGTGTCAGACGATGCGAGTCCTGTTTATGAGAATTGTTGCCAAGACCAAATGAAGCTAGAGCATGTCTAGGTTAGCTGTTATGCAGAAAAAAAATTACCCCTTTCTTGCCCTTAAATAGGGTTCATAATATTTTATTTTTTTGCCAAACTGAATTTGCCTAACATACTATTTAATAATTGCCCTATGGTATTGCCACCATACTTGACCTACTGATTACTTAGAGACTTCTCTGCATGAAATGCTATCAGATCTGAGGCACTGACATGATATTCAAAGTTTTAATTTTTTAACAATTCCTATGAAGCAGTAGTTAATCTCCTTTCTAGCAACATAGTCAAATTGGCAACTCATCAGTACTATTCTGTGTATTCATTTATATAGCAAAGCTTGCCTTTGGCTTTACAAAATGGTATTAACACCTTATCCTTAGAAACCATGTTGCAGCCACTGGACTGAAACTGATGTAGAGTAAAAAGAAGTGCTGGCCCCACTGTAACCTAGAGCAGCCACAGAAACCAGGATAAGGCTTCACCTTGCCTCAGTTTAGTGGCTATCCCTTCTCTTATCATGGAATTCATTGGACTCAAACATAGCTCTATAAAGCTCAGATGCATTGCATCTACAGGTGCCTTATGCTTTCATGATTTCAGAGTCTTGGGTGAGGGGATTAAAAGTCTGCGCTTGGTAAAATAGGTTCCATTATTCTAGTTTAAATGAAAAAATGTTGGACGTAATAGTGAGGGAGGAAGTAATTCTGTTGTTGTCAGTTCTAGGAGCACTGTTATTGTGGGTTTAGTTGATTTTTTTTCCTTTTTTTGTTTTCAAATAGCATGGCATCTTTTCCAAGGTTATAGTCATGTTCATCTCAACAAAGTCAATCGTATTAAAAATAAATCCTGTACTGGAATTACCAGTTACATAACTTATGAAACATTTTATTAAGGACCAGTTGTCATAGCTTCTAGTCTAGCTTCTAGTATATATATTATCATTGCTCTGCTGGTTTCAATGTGTGTGCATCAATTCATGCCAGATGAGCATCTGGCCCCAAATGTTCAGTACGTGCTTCTCAAGATGCTATTAAGAGTGTAGTGAGAGGAAAGGATCATGTTAAATGCTAATTTATTTCATCACTGGTTTGATCACAAGAGATGCTCTGAGAAAAGCAAATAAATTAAAATATGTTACTTTTCCCCCTCTCTAGTTCTTTCAGTTCCCCTCTTGCTGGAATTTCAGAACAGGGAAATCCAGAAAGGGGAAACTGCTGGTGCTGAAGGTTGACTTTTGGGACCTATCTCATTTTGTATCATGTTATCACTAAAATGATCTCATGAATTTCTTCTGAGTAATGAGTTTGACCTCAGTGTCTAATGGTACACAAATAACTTCTGCCATGTCTTACACAGTGTGGGGAGACAGCAAGATTGCTGTACAAAATATTGGAGAATCTGAAAAAATGAGTAATTAAAGATCCAGATAAATCACATGCAACTGGGAGAAAACACAAGAGTGTAAGTAAGTGATCAGAGTATCTACTCAAGTGCATGTGAGGAAGTCATATGGGGTAAACTACCTGCATCATCCCTCAAACTATTCCACAAATATTGCCTGAATAATCTTTCAGATATGTAAGCCTTTACTCTTCTTTTGGAAACTAACTCAGTCTGAGTAGCTGTGAAGCCTGTTGAATTAGTGGGATATTTCCAAAAACACTTGCTGAGCTTGAGACGAAATCTTGCTTTTTTTAAAAGTGGCTTCTGATTACAGAAGTCAAATTAGTGGTATCTTGTATCTAGATAAGTTTAGAGAAAATGATCATCTGTGGCTAACCCTTCAGGATGACATTCACTTGAAAATACAGCCCCACATGTCTCAGGCTAAATGCTGAATATCAGTAGCTCTGTTTGAACAAATGTCTCTACAAGTTGTCTGTTAACGATTTGCCCACTGCCGGAAATAAAATTAGTTTCAGAGCTAGGATCTGAATTCAGAAATGATGCCTAACCCCATATTTATACCACAGTGCACTCAGAATTTTTCAGCACCCTGGAGTTTTTTAACTCTTAGATCATGTATTCACACCACCCTTGAGAAAAAAGCAATTACACTTGTATAGGCCTGCTTAGCTGAAATCAAAGTGTACCTTAGGAAAAATCCTGTCTGCTCTTTGCACAAGTGGAGATGCTTACCTCATTTTGTGATCCCAAAAGAAGGGCCCAGCCACAAATTTGCTAATAGACCAGAGGGTCCAGCTGTCATGTAAGAGACCCTGCAGACACCAGCATTTCAACAAGGCTGGTGATGGCACGTGCTCAGCCTCTGTCCTGAAAATTAAGACTCTGGATCCTCCATTGGCAATTTTTTAATGGAAAGATACATAATGGTCTCCATTTCTTTTCTCCACTGTGTGAAAGTATGAGTGGCGCCGTACAGTAAAAGCCCACCAGGCTGTCAGCTTTGCTTTTACAGCGAGACTTTGGAGCATTGGTGTGGATTTCCCAAGTATGTCCTCCATCCACAGCAGCCACTGCACAGGAGTGATTCTGTCTTCTGTTGCCTTGCTCCTTTTGGAGCCTGCAATGAAAAGTCCTTAGCTTTGGTCATTAGCCTTTAGCTGAAATGATCTTTGTTGAACTGTGGTCCCTTCCAATCTTACAGAGATTCTGTAATCATCACTGCAGCATTGCCAGCAGTGTTTGCGATCCAGCTGTACTTCTGGAGGGATTTTTCCCCACACTGGAAGAGATCACACTTCTTTGCAATTTGGTCAGTCAAGGTGAGAGCTGTGGGAGAGCAGATGGGCCTAGCTTGTTAGAAATGGGGATGCCATTTACCTGACTGCTTTCAGCATCTCCATATCCATGGTGGCTGCCTCTTATGGTACAGACTCACACATCTGGTATGCAGCTCAATGACCAGAACCACCACTTCTCCCTCTCGCTTTGCTTCTCTTCATCTACTTGGACACAGCAGTTCCTGTCACCCACTGTGGTCTGGGGGTAAGGCCTGGTGCACTTTCCCACAGTTTCTCACGAGCCTGTCACCCAGCCTCACTGTACCATCTGTCCTTTCTCCTTCCCTGAAAGGAGCTGTGCCCAGTGCTGCACTCCTGGAGTGAGGGCACTGGGGGCCCGAAGAGAGGAAGGAGTGCTCCCTTGGAAGTGCTCAGCTGTCATCAGACTTTCTCAGCTGAAGGATTTCTTCATGCAGGAGCACTGGGGAATAAGTTGTTATTCCTTGAGCAACTGTCTCACAACCATTGTGTTGAAATTGCAGTGCAAATTGGTAAGGAAATATTGTTTCTTTAGATAATGAAATTGTGTTTCTCACAGGTGTTTGTAAGATGCTTAAGTTCTGGAAGTGTAAGATCCTTTTAAAACCTACTTTTCAAAAACTAGAGGCACTCTCCTTTGAAAATCAGAGGTCTTCAGCTGACCAGAGGAAAACTTAGACGTCGTTGCGTTTAGTGGACTGGTTTGTAGTGTTCATCCTGTGATATTTAATGGACAAAGAGTCTTTCTCTTGCTGTCACTTCTTTTTCTTTGCACAAGCAGAAGAAAGCTTTATTTCATTACACCCCCCAAAGTTATATTCTATTATAATAATCCCAGCCAAGGTGAAGAAAACAAAGCACAACTATGCCTATCCCTCCTTACACCAGCAGACGCTGGCACATCATTAACATTAGGCTGGAATCACATATGATCCAGTCTGTATGAGCATACTTTTCTCTATTTGTTAAGGTTAATCTCAAGGCTTGTTTCAAGGTGAAGCTACGTAACAGATTTAAAAACGGTCATTAAATCATTACAGTCCAGACCATGGGACTACAATTTTCCCATTGATCTTCCCGTGTCAGCAGCATTGATATGGATGGGCATGTGGGAGCGTCACTGCCATAGAACCCCCCCGTGTCCCCCATTGCCTCTGGTAGCTCTCAACCAGCAGCAGCATTGGTGGCTCAATAGCCAATCTGACAGAGGCAGCGGAACCGGCTGAGGCCAAGCAGGACACACAGAGGAGTGTTGTATTTGTGTGTGTGCATGTGAACGGTAGAGCAAAGAAGGCACAGATTTGCTGACTGAGACTGCTGAGTCCCAGAACTTTGTCACCTGCTTCCACCAACGTTAAATACAATGGACATTTATGATAATCCGCTGGGAATCTTCACCGTGATTCAGTGAGTAAGCTAATACATCTGTACTTCCCATTTTAAGCTAATGGAAATATAAATATTTAAATATATGCATACTTTGCAAGGGCAATATGGTTTTGAATACTCACACCTCTGTGCCCTTAATGGTAAGACATGTTTTGAAATGACTTAGTTAAACACTGAAAATAGTTTGACCTTTGAATTAAACTAATCTAAGTAGCATTTCAACAAGCAGTAACACAGACATTCTAGATAATTTATTGAAAATGCCATAGAACTGCAGTGAACTTCAGAAAGTGAAGAAAGGAATCAGGCATTTTCTTTCTGCAAAGAATGCTGACTCTCTTGGAAGTTTTAAGAATGTTATAGTAAGCATGTATTTATGTCACAAATGGATTTGAAAGCTCTTGAAAGTAATGAAGCAAATTCCCATTAAACTGCATGGTATGCTTGTTTTTGAATAATGAACTCATACTGTAAATAAATTATTCAAGATTTCACTGTATTGTATGTATGTTGGATCATAGCATAGGAAATGATGTTTGTTTAAAGTGTGCCTCTCTGCATTTATTTGCTAAAAAGATTGTCCAATACTTAGGAGGGCTGGGAGTAGGTATACCTGGATTCTGCTCCCAGTTCCACCAAAGATAATTCTTCAGCCTAAGAAGTGTTAGGTTGGGGGGGTTTTGTTTGGTTGGTTTGGTTTTGGTTTTCTTATGCTGTTGTTGTTATTGTTAGTTTGTTTTCTCTTTTTGAATCTTTAGTGTTTTTTCATGTCTAAAATGGATGTAAAACTAGAACTTGATGAATAACCATTTGTCAGGAGAATTAAACATTGCATAATCCAAATCTTCAAGAATTGTAAAGCTTTAGACTCATCTGGTCCCTTTCTACTTGAATAGAATTGTCTCTTCCCATTGAACTGTACTGCAGCTGAAACCATTTTCTCTGGATTTTTCAGTAATGTAGCTTTTTTGTGAATTATTTAACTTGTTTTGCCTCAATTTAATTTTCCACAAATGTGACAAAATAAAATAAGCCCAAAGACATCTGTAAATTTTAATTAACCATATGATTGTCAGATTTGTGTATCTATTCCTTCTGCATTGTTTGCTTTTCATTACTCTTTTTTAAGTTTTAAATCTATGCTAGAAATCTTTTTGGATAAGGACCTTGTCTTTGCAGGTCATCAATAAAAAAGCTAGTATATTCTGGAGCATCTTAAAATAAATTTCAGAGTTCTGGATAGTTTCTTTATCAACAAAAGTCTGTCCTTCCTCTTCTCCATGAACCCCAAGACAGATGGGTCTCTGCTGTGGGGCCAGCTTGCTCCCTTGTTCTGGATGCAGCAGCTGAATACAGGCACTGGGCAGACTGCAAAAAGAGAGAACAGAGACATGAAAGAGACAGCAAATACAGAACCACATTCATAAATATTTCCCTTTCCCCACCTTCCCTCCTTGAAAGACAAGAAAACAAACACCAAGCTGGGAACAGGCAATGCAAGTGGAATACAAACTAGCACAGTCTCAGGAGCAGCAGAGGGACAACTGCTGCTGCTCTGCTGCTGCTCCATGCACATGGGACCTGCTTGGAGCACTGCTGATGCTCTTGGCCTTCCAGAGCCTCTGGACTCTTTGCCTTTGAGGGCTGCTGGGCTGTTATGTAAAGCAATGCAACCACTGCCAGTTTAATGGGGCATAGCAACTGAAGCCCTGCAGGAAGATTTGCTGAATAAATTGATGGAAACATCGGTTCATCTCTCCATATGCTCCTTCATATTTCAGGGGGGCTGAAGTGTGTTTGAAAATTCAGACTTTTCGGTAAGGGTTAAGGGCACCCTAACCCCAAAGACTGTAAAATGGGTGCTGTTATTAAAGTTCATGTGCACTGGAGTTGTGCTCAGCAGGCTTAGAACTGATCACTAATTTGTTTTTCAAGTGGAATTCTTTGAACATATTACATCAGAACAAAAGATGCTTGGAATGAGTAGGCAGTGCTTCTGCAGGCTCTACCATAGAGCCATGAGAAAAAAGCAGAACTCTCTATTATGCACATTCCCCTTAAAACATGAAGAAAGCTGACAAGTCCTGAACAAGCATAAAGAATTTGAAAGCTTGAAAAGAAAGGAAATATTCAGACACAGTCATTGTAGTCTCAGTTCTTTGATTATCTGGATGTGGAGTGCCAGGGATACAGAATGAATTAAATAAGAATTCTTGTATAGTCATCAAGCCCCTGTATGATCTGCTGCAGAACCAGAATTTAGTCTGATGTAGGCTGATTTTTTTTTCAGAGAACTGAGCTATCCCCCAAAGTCAGTAACACAGCTCCCTAACTGCTTGTGGTATACCCACAAAGCTTGATAAGGCATATGCTTCTTGATATAAATGGCTGAGTCTTCATCTCTGTGAAAGCCATTTATCTCTATAAACAACTGTGCTTCACTGTGTTTAGAATGAAGGGAAGCGAGAAAAAGCAAACCACACCAAACCAAAAGAAAAAACCCAACAAAAAAACCTCAGAGAAAGCAATGTATCTCATCATCTTACTCACAACAGTTGAGCAGTGAGGGTTATGCTAGTATGTTGGGATGTTCTGATTCTGTTTCTGATACACTCTGCTCTGAATGCCCACCAAGCTCACTATGAAATGAACTTGCAGGAGTTGAACTAGAGGAATCAGCTTACTGGAATACAGTGTTTGTGATTTCTGTGAACTGGCAGCAATAAACATCTCCCCCATCCAGCTGCACAGTGCTGTCCTCAGAGCACCACTCCTGACTCGTGAAGCATCATAAGAACAGGTGTCCCACCATGCACATGCCTGAAAGTTGACAATGTCTGGCAGTGGTGGCCTGAGACAAATACACTTTAGGAGCCAATTCATATCAAAACTTGACAGAAAAGCTCATAATATAAAGGATTCCAAAATCAATGATTTGTACTGCTCGTTTTTAAACTTTCAAATTACAAAAAAGGGCAGGTATTTCCTAATCTGAATCTCTTTTTCTTTGTAACAATAAAGTCCTACCTTTTCCAATAAAGAGGGAAAAATAATTTACTAGCTCTCATAGTGGTGCATCAAACTTAACAGTTTTGTGTTTAACCATGTACAGACAATGTGAGCAGCTAATGATGTCTTTATTAACTCTACAGTCAGAATCTTTTCCTACACACAAGATTTTCCTGGACCAAGGCCCCTCCTAACAGATCCCAGGATGTGTTTGCATTAGCAGTTTAGTTCAGGTCAGGAATGTGCTCAGGAAGCAAGTATTTTGTTCTGTTTAGTGTTCTTGCATTCTCAGTGTGAAGTGGTCTTGGAGCACACAAACTGGATGTCCCTCTGCTGAACCAAGCAGATGGGGTCCAGCAAGGCACCTGCTACACAGCAGCCACCCAGCATCCTGTGTAGGGCCCAAACGAGAGAGAGTCCCAAGTAATATCCCTGAAATGTGTACAGGTTGGCCCTCAGCTGCTCTGTACCCACAGTTTCACTCCACAGATCCACTCCAATTACACCATGCTACTTGCTAATGCAGAGATGCCCTAGACTTCTAAAGGGGACAGTCAAAATCAGATTGGCACTGAGCCAGATCAGCTATTAGCTTTGCTGGCCTTTGCAGCAGTTTGCATTGAGATTATGGAGTGGTGCCGAGCAGGAAATCTATGACTGCACTGTGAGTGATGTCTAAAGCAGTTTTTAGCTTTAGGTTAGATGAGTGTTTCTGAAAGAGTGGTCTTAGTGACTTTTTTTGCTTCTAGATAAGATGTGCTGTTCTTTCTTGGTTTGTTTCTTTTTCACACTATGCTCATCATCATTATGTAGAAGGTTGTGTTAGGATAGAGAAAGTTCTAGCCAATGTCAACAAAAAAATGGCAGTAAAACCCACTGTCACAAGCCATCCACTTTGAAACAAAGGCAAGGTAGAGCAAGTGTTACAAACACTCTGTCAGAGAGATCATCTGGGTAATGTAACTGGATCTGTGACCTTCCTTAACTCACAGAGGATCTTTTCTGCACAATAGGCCACTGAAATCACTGACTTCTGGCTAGATTTAAATAAGCCACTTGTAAATAATTTTGTCATGCGTACTGAGAAGGAAAAAATCTGGCTGCAATTGATTTTGTTCCTGTACTTTCACAGCATTTTGCCACAAGCCCTCAGTATTGACAGTCTTCCCAGACCTACAGTGAATTCACAGTGGCTGTCCTAAATATCTCATGCCTGCTATTTTCTCTTTTCCTACATGTTCATGTTGAATAAACATTGAAACCATTTTTGTCCTTGAAATATTTGCATACTGTGGTAAAGTCTCCAAAACGGCAAGTGGATAAAATTGTTCTGTGATCAAGCCTGTAAGCAATACTTTACTGAGAAGGTACAGATGGGAACAGCAACTAGCTCACTGTTAATCTGAGTTATGCTATATTTGCATCTACTATAAAGCTTACATTCATTTTAAAGGGTGATATGTTGAGATTATGGAATCCTTTGCTTCAGTCAGCCGTTCCAGTTTTGCTAAGAGTAGTGTAAGTGATTATGGCTATCATGTTGCACTAGACCATTTTCCTGTTTTCATGGAAGGATGGGTGCCCTCAGACATGGAGCACTGAGCTCTTGTTGGACAGGAAAACAGTGGTGGTCTTTGAGATGGTGACCCACAGCTGAAAGGAAATCATTATGACAAATGCTACTCTCTTGACAAAGGCCAGGGACCGACAACCTTGGCAGAAGGTCACCTGGCAGTGTGGTTCAGTGTTGACTCTGCTTTGAGCAGAAGGTTGGAAGAGAGACTTCCAGAAGTCCCTTCCACTCTGAATGACTCTGTGATGATGTTAACAGGACAGTGGAAATATGCTAGAAGTAGCCTATGAAAAGTAAGTTAATGTGCCTCTCAGAAGTCCTAGACCTTAAACATAAGCAAAATACTGATGTTGATGAAATCAAGAGAGCTTCAGGCAATTACAGTACAAGCACGAAAAGTTGTATTAGGGAATCAGATACATGGTTAAATTGGCAATAACACATTTGTTTCCCTCCTCTTTGATGTCCTTCCTTCCACCTTAATACCCAAACATGCCAGTGGCACAATTCGCAGTGGTGACTTCAGTCTTGACAAAGTTGATAAGCTGAAAAGGCATTTTTTGTTCTGTACTGAGATTGGTCAGCTATTTGTTGGTCTTTCAAATGGGGAGACTCAACAAAAACACATATTTCAGTGGTCCTGATGGTTTAAATATGCTTAGCTAGTGCAGCTGCAGAACATCCCCAGGTTGTTCAGTTTCAGTTTGCAATAAAATCTCAGTATCAAGATAGCTCAGGCCTGCAAGGGTTTGTATGGAGCAGAGCAGAGCTTAGTCAGGGCTGAGACATCCTGGTCTTCAACACGACAAACTAGAGCTCCCTCAGAGCTCGGGGTGACTCTCCTCTGCAATCCACCATGAAAACATGTTCTTGCGCACCTCGATTCAATAGCAGGTAGAAAATTTTTTAAAAATAGTTGTCTGGCACCTGCCTGCATTGTGAGTCACCTTTGATAATGTGCCTTTTTGAGCCCAGTTTTCAGAGGTATTCATTACTCGTGCTTCCACTGACAGCGAGTCTGGAACAGAGGGCCTCTACCTGCAGCTCTGCTAATCAAGCATCAGATGTTTTCCTGTTTGACAGCAGAATTGGTGGTCATTTCAGAGACTTCTTGCATATATTTCTGTGATTCCATAGCGGGTTTTACTGCAGAGCTGCTGAAAGAGGAAAATACTCATTTGCATGCTGCAAAGCATAGGCAAGGAGCCAGATCTGTGCTATTACAATATCTGATCTCTGTAAGGCAAACATCCTTTTGAAAGGAGCTAATGTTTCTGTCTATTCAATTCTGATTCACAGTTCAGCACTTTCCTCATTCAAACACCCTGGGGAAGAGTTAACTGTATTTTTCTCTTCTCCTTTTATCTTTATTCCTGGATTAAGTGAAGAAATTATTGGTTCATGTTACAGCCCTTTTTTTCCCTTGCAGTAAATCATCTGCAATATTTTTTGCTATTGGTATGCTGCATGCCACATATACCCTGTTCATGTCACACTGAAATAGTTAATTATTTGCATGTCAAACATTCAGGTTATATCCTATGAGATGCCCTATAGGGGGTATGTGTTGCTAACTAATGCATACATGCACATATCTTAGGATGAGCTTTTCATCAAAAGCAAAAAATGTCTATAAAACATTTAATAAAAAAATTTATTGATTATTTTTCCCTTCTGTTTATGAAGAAAAATCATGATATTCAATATAGTCATTAGTAGAATCTCAGCACTAATTTTTTATCTGCTGTTCACTTACTGCCTATGCTTTGCAAACACTTTCCAAAAATCAAATGACAAGAGTCACAAGCTGTAGTTTCTTCTTTCTGAGGGGACATGACTGACTATTAAAAGAACTTTTAATTCTGTGAATACAAACTTTAAAATTATTTTTCTATAAATACCATGCAAAATGCAATTCATATTTATCACTTGTATTCCTGCCAGGAAATTTAATTGCTATTCACAGAGAGCAAGTATGGAGAAAAAATTTCATTTAAATATTTAAACATTTAAACATTTAAACATTTCCTATATATGCTTTATCTGTGAAAAAAAATGCAAATAAAACAAGCCTAGACCAAACCCACAAAACTCTTATAACAGGAAGTGCTTTGCATTTATCAACACAAAAGCTAGTCATGTCTTTCTCATCAGTCAGTCTGCTTATGCTTTCTCTAACACAGCAGTTGCTCTCTACCTACACCTGCAGTGTCCGTATGGACCCCTTGCCTTTCCAGATGAACAGACAGAGGAGCTAATTATTCTTGAGATGATCCTCCACGTAAAGACTGGGGAGCATTTCAGAAGCACAGCACAAGCCTCTCTCTGCTGAACCAACATTCCCAGCATGCTGAAATGCTGAATAAATGACTTCCCTCCAAAATCAGTACATGTTATATACCGGTCCTTCATTTAAATAACATCTTTTTTATCTCAGGGCTTCAGGGTTAGAGCTGTGTAATGTGAAGGTGATTTATCCCTGCATGGTTTCGGGCTTCAATTGCAACCCAGGCTATTCAGGAATCCTTTTCTTCCAAATACTTCTGCTTGGTCCCACTGTGGCTTTACTGACAAATTCTCTGCTCTGTGAGTGACAGCCCACAGCAGCATGAGGTGTAAACACAGGGCCTTTCCAGACAGTCCTTCCTCCCACGGGGAGGCCAGAGGCCCTGCTGGTGCCTCAGGGCCTTCCTGCTCGGAGGCCTCATGGAGCAGTACCTGCTGAAGGACCACCATGCTCAGCCTGGGAAGGATGGGGTTAAGGAGGTTCTGAGCTCCTGGTCTGGGGCTGCCCGAGCAAAGACATCCCAGCCTGTGTGGGTTTGTCTGTTCCTACCCCACTCCCAGCCACATCTTTCAGCACTGCTGGAGGGGGTTGTACAACAGCTGTGCCTCACAGACTCAGCTTCCCAGGGTAGGAGCTCTCAGATTAAAAGCTTCATCAGTTCTTTTACGGTGCTACAGCAAGAGCCTTTTGCAGGAGGTACAGCTGCTTCTAAATACCTGTGGTTCCACCAATCCACGTTAGCAAAGATGTCAGAGTTTCACAGCTCGCCTGGGGTTTTACCAAGATCCTGCCCTCAGTCCCTGGGATATGAAGTGGGGGCAATGGGCTACATTTCATTGCATGTTTGTATTTCAAATGAGACTTAGTTTTCTTTTACCTCAACAGTAGAGCATGAATGTTTTGTTAGCATTGATATATTGAAGCTGGATCAGCACAGCTCAGTGGATGCTAATGAGCTTTAAACAAATGGAAAAGACATATGAGTGCTTGCCTAGTTCCAGCCTTGGCCAGCTGCACCAGGTAGCAGGGGAGGTTGCTTGTGGGATACAAATAAGTCACATCAGTCCTCTCCAGAGAAATTGCTCAACATCCCTGCATCTAGTGACACAGGAAAATATCTCTCCAGCTGTCAATCCTTCAGCCTCCTACAAGAGGGAAAAATTGCTGTGGTTTGTTGTGACTACATATCAGTTTAACTGGTTTTTATTACCAAATATTTTACCCACATAGAAAATAAATTTCAACAGTCAAATATAACAACAAATTGAAAAAATACATGTGGCACTATGAAAACGCTATCCTTTTCTGTAAAATTATAAGCAGAAGCAGGGAGAAAAATGTCTTTTTTTTTTTTTTTTAATTTTGAAGGTTGCTATTTACTTATTTCTAAATAGTTAAGGTTGCTTTGAAAGGATATCTTAAAACATAAGGAGGGAATGAATTTTTTTCTGGATTTGCAATTTTATTCCCTGCTGAAGGTTATGAATTTTTTACTGTGTAACACATTGACCTAGTCAAGAAGAGAATTTTTAAAAAATTAAGCAGTATTGAGCAGTAAGTGTATTCTTGAGCATCTCTATAGGAGGAAAGGTTTCTTACAAATTAGTATTCCTTAACTCTAAGAAGCTTTCTCTCTGATTCATATGGGTCAAAAAAGTTCTTCTCATGAAAATAATTTGGAAAATTCAAAGGTAATCAAGTTCTAGGCTCTCTGCCATCCAGGTGCTTGTACCCAGCAGGAAAAAACAATCTCCTTAATCCTTTTTTGTTTTTATAATTACTTGTTTTCCTCTTCCCAGCAGTTCTTCTGTAGAGCACAAAAGTTACCATATCCAATTATACCTTTTTGTCCTTGCTTATAAAATCTTCATGTCTCCTCAGTTATATATTAACACAAGATTAATCTCTTGATTAATCTCAGCTTTTTTTCTCATCTGGCACAGTGACAGCCACCAGCCATTTGATGGTATGTTTTTAGGTTTTTTGTGCAGCCAATACATGTGTGTGACTGCATGGGGGAAAAAAGAGGGTGAACTAGAGAGAAAGAAAGAATAAGAGCACCAGTATCACATTTAGCATGGTAAATGCCATGGCATTTTGGACAGACCAGCTTCCACATGTGATCATTTAATAGCTTCTGATCCACACTGTTGTGTATTTCATTGTTTATGTAAGAGAGGCTGGCAGGAAAGGGACTTCTTGGCAGTTAATGATCACTGTCATTGACCAAACCAATCAGTCAGTAACTGGAAATATCTGACCTTTATGGCTTCCTTCCTTTGATGATTCTCTTTAATCATATATTTTTTTAACCTTTCCTGTTGGATCCAAAACTGTGCGCTTTGATATTAATGCAATGTGCCATATTTGAACGAAAAGATTTTTCTTTCTCAGACCGTTCCTAACAGTTATTGTAACCAAAGGGAAAGCAAGATTTGCTTCTGAAAGCTCCATCAAATTTACACTGTCTTCTAATATTTTCCTTTACCTCCCTTACCTTTGCTGGAGCTGCTATCACTTTGTACTGTCCACTGCATATTACCTTCATTTCAGAAAAAGCCCTGAATTTGTCAATGATTGTTTGCTTAAAGCCTGCTACAATATCAGTATTTTAACCTAGGGGATTTAAAGGTTTCCAAAATTGACTTTCTCTGACAAAAATACACTGTTTGATGAAGACTGTAGCCTTTCTTTGGGAAAAGGTTATTAACAAAATTTTAGTTTTCAGATTACTTGGGGTTTATTTGGTAAGTCATTGTGAGTTCAAATGTTGGCATGAACAGAAATCAATTTACTAGAATGAATCCATAGCATTCTTAAAAGAACTTTGCTTTCCAAGCCATCTTGTGAATAATTGCATTTACTACAGTAAAGGCATATATACTTCTGGCCAGGGAGAAATATTCTGATTTATTTAGGCACATATGAATACAAAGCAGAAGCTCAGATATACAAAGTAATACAAAAAATAATTTTCTTAAATATCATGGCTAGTCAGTAAAGCACTGAAGGCCATGTTTCACTTGGTGGCCCTTGGTGAGCAGAGAGCTCGAATCAAGCGTGGGTGCTGCTGCTCTGACCTGCTGGAGCCTTGGAGCAATGGCTTTGCTCCCCATGACTGAGGCTTGGAAACACACTGGCTGTACAGCCAAGTACAGCAGACATGGGGCAAGTTCAACTCAGTGGCCAAATTGATTTCCATGTTCATATTTTGCTTTGTCTTCTGGTTAAACCTATTTCATTTATGGCATAACAGCCGCTGTAATACACAAGAAAAAGGGACCAGTCCAAGGGCACCGAATCAGACACTTGGCAAAGGGGAAGTAGCACAACTCCAATGATTTCAGTGGGCATTCCCATTAACATAGTGCCCCTAGCTGGAAAGATGCAAGAAGGTTAATATTTGTTAATGTATTCTGTTCTTTGGGTGAAGCTCAGAGACACTCTGTCCTGCCCAGTGTGAAATCTCTGTATTTGACTCAAGCATCACGGAATAGATTAGAGTTAATTATGAACTGTACCTGTAGGAAATAGATTTTCTGTATTTATAGCATTCAGGTAAGTTTGGACAATATTTCTAAAATGATCTGAAAATAACTTCTTGATGTTTTTTTAATTATTGTTTGTGAAGCATTTGTTGAAATTCCTATGCTTCAGTGAATTGGTGAAAAATTACCTATCCCTGAACACCTGAGATACTACAATAATTTTCTGTATCTAGAAAAATATAATATCGGTATAGCACTCTATGAGCATTGTGTCCATGACAGTGGCCTCTCATTTCTGGCACCAAGCAACCAATGAGCAAAATGAACTGAAGTTCAAAATGCCAGGTCTCTTGTCACCTCTAGAAACTCACAAAACAAAGGCCCGTATCTTGTTCAGCACACCGATCCCTGTCTTGTTTTGCTTGGTAACCCTGACTGCAGTGGTGACAATTATGATGACATTGTGGAGTGCCCTGAGACTAGCTGCTGAAAAATGCCATCCCTGAGCTGCTGCTAAATAACCCCACCAAAGCCAGCCTCCCCTCTGTGAGGGAGAGCAATCTGTGCTGTGCCTGGGTAAGGGAATGCTGGGGAGTGAGCACTGGTTTGCAACTCAGCTAATTAAACATTAATGAAGTCCTTTCAAAAGAGGGAGCTTTGCTTCACACTTCTGAACGCCTAAATCCAATCTGTAAATGTTTGTTTTCCCCATTTTAGCTTTTTAATTTATTCCTCAATTTTCTAACCTGTGAAATGATAATAAAATGCACTAGATTTGAAATAGAAGTCTCCAAACAGTATTTTAGCAGTCTGTTAGGAGCTGGAATACATATGGATTACCCTGTAAATCTAAATTATTGACACTCAGGAGAGATTATTTCCATTTATTTTGTTTTATTGTGTAATATTTTGCAGCTATGGCTGCAGTGCTGTTATTAACTTGTGATAGTTCTAGACCCTGGTAGGTGATTAGATCATTTACTGTGTAAAATTCAGGCCTCCAAAGTAAGATGGTGCTAATCAGTTGAGCCATATGAGTCCCAGCTGCTCACCCTCTCCAAAGATTTGACCCCTACTGTATTGGAAAAGCTGCAGCAGTATTTTAGTTTGTAATTGGAAACAGTTGCTAGAATATATTTTTATTGACTTGCTATAATAGAGATAAGATACAGAAAACATTGTCACAGCACAGGGTGATTTTAATTTGTACAAGGAAGTTCATGACAGGAAAACAGTCTTTCCAGATATAAAGGTAGTTTTGTGTACTGCAAACATGCTTTCAGACATTTGGAAAGAAGTATTTTTCTCTGTTGAAGTTAATTCCTTTTCGTATTAGCATGAATTACTTAAGTATCTTTAAAAATAAGATAGCTCTCTATGTTAAATGATAGCTGGCCTTGGTGAAAGATAATTTTGCAACTTGGGCATTTAGGAGATAGGGTATTGCCACAAAGTCACTGTTGATCCTCAGGCAAGTGATTCGATTGGATTTCTTGCCTGTAAAGTGAGATAAGTCATCCCTCATAGCTAAGGTAGGATTTTCCTTCCTTTTTTTCTCTCTCTCTCCACAACCTTGCACTTTAGATGGATTTGAATTTATTCACTTAGGCAAAAAAAGTAAACCAATGCTTGCTCAAGAAGCACACGAACAGACTTAATAAAAAAATCTTGACAATTTCAAAGTCTAGCACCAGTTTCCACAGGGAGGAGAAGAGGACAGATAGAGTCACTCACAGATAGTCACTCACTGAAAGCTGTGAAGATTTTTTCTGGGCAGGTGGAACCAGGCTGAGAGATGTCTTTCACCAAAGCCTTTGTGAGCCCAGCTGCAGACACCATTGATACAGGCAGTACTTACTGCTCGCACAGCTTCTCCCACTGATCAGGGCTGGTAGTAGCTTGAATTATGAAGGGCTACGTCTTTTCAGAGTTTTATAAATGTACATTGCCACTGTAACCACATACACAACAAACATCAGATTTCTTAGGTAAGTCAGTGACCAAGATTGAAGAAGACTTGGCGATTCCAAGCCCTGCATTTAACATGCAATAAAGCCTCTTCCCCGAGACACTCATAATATTTGATTTGAAAATATAAAAATGTATTACTTTTGCTCTGTTATGTCTATTGAGAGCTCATTTAACACACTTTTACTGTCCTAGCCCAATTGATTCAGACATAACTGAGATAAAAGTGTTATTTCGAGAAGCAGGTGAATGTTACGTAAAACCAGAAGAACACCATTCAGAACTTTAGTTCCTACTAACCTACACAAAAATGCTGGAGGGAGTATTCAGCTTATTTTCTCAAACTATCACTTACAGCTTAGGTTTCAGACCATAAGTCAATGACAGCAGTTAATTCAAATAACAATTAGAACAGCCATTTAGAGGTGAAGTGATTTTAACTTCTCACCATTAATACATCCTATGCTAGCAGAACATGCAATGGTGGGATTTCTCTCTTCAAACGGTAAGCATTTGTATTTGTTTGATATGTTTACAGACTGATGTAAGTGGTTATCTTTATAATAATAGTAATAATATACATACATATAACGTGTATTGCAACTGAAGAGCAGCTGGCCTTAGAAAAAATACAGGAAGACAGCACAGGGACACTTTCACATACTTAAAGCAACAAAGAATGACTTGTCCAAGCATTCTGTCTTCAAAATGAAATTCATATGGTCAGACATCCATGCAAGCTGTGGTATGTATTCTTTGCACATTTTTGTCAGTCTCATCAACTGAGCAGCTTGCTCAATAAAGACCAAAAAAAAACCAAAAGGAAAAATCCAAAAGATAAATTTTCCTTATGCTTTTGATATAGGTGTTACATTATCTACATTATCAATATTTGCAGCAGCATAGCACCAGGCTGAGATCTCATCAGAGCTTACAAAAGTAGCTGAGCAAGGTCTTACTGGCAGGGAGATGGCAAACTTCCAGCAGCTCCCAGGTGCCGCAGAGTTCAGCAGCAATTAAAGATGTGCCACTCTTTGCCTCGGAGCCAAGACCATGATAGCTTGTAAAGACCCAGAATAAAGCTAGGAATAGCCTGTCAGCTTTTGGAAACAGTGTAACACTGAAGCTCTGTCTACATGTGGTTGGAAAATATAGTGCAATAACTCCTTTATCCTGGACAGGTGCCACTCAGGTTTACTCCCTCATCTGGCAGCTGATGATCCTCCCTCCTGTGAGCACGGTGGTCTCACTTTATCAGCAGGGCTGGTGGGTGGGAGCTCTGCTTCATGCATGGCTTTCACTCTCTATGTGCCTGCTGTGATAGTGCATTCTTCGGCTTTCAGCTTGCCTGAGAATTCCATCAATGAGAGCATGTGGTTAAACTAACAAGGAAAATGGGTAACCTCATTACTTGAGAAGCATTGTCACATAGGAATTTGGGGAATATTCTAAATGTTTACATGTAAACCCTGTGTACCATTCCACTCAACCACTTCAGGCTTGACCACCTCTTAGAGGTAAGACCCTTAGTTTGTTCCAGAGATCTTTCAATATATTTGAAGTTAACCATGCTTTGAGCATGCTAAAGTTCCTGCCCCATACAGACCATTCAAGTCAAACAGAATCACAGAAATATCTAAGCTGGAAAAGACCTATACAATCATCAAGTCCAACCCTTAACCCAGAACTGCAATGTCCACCACTAAATCATATCCCTAAGTACAACATCTACACATCTTCTAAACACCTTCAGGGGTGATGGCTCAACTGCTTCCCTGGGCAGCCTATTCCAAAGCCTGAGTACCATTTCTGTGAAGAAAATTTTCCTAATATCCAACCTGAACGTCCCCTACTGCAACTTGAGGCCATTTCCTCTCATCCTTTCATTTGTTATCTGGGAGAAGAGACTGACTGCTGCCTTGCTACAACCTCCTTTCAGGTAGTTGTGAAGAGGGATAAGGTTCCCCCTGAGGCTCCTTTTCTCCAAGCTAATCTTCCTCAGCCACTCCTCACAGGACTTGTGCTCCAGACCTGTCACCAGCTCCATTGCCGTACTCGGGACATGCTCCAGCACATCAGCATCTTTCTTGTTGTGAGGGAACCAAAACTGAACACTGGCTTCAAGGTGTGGCCTCACTAGTGCTGAGTACAGGGGGATGATCACTGTCCTAGGCCTGTTGGCCACCCTATTTCTAACATAAGCTACCATGGTAGAACAGCACACACAATTCGCATTGACATAAATAACTACCCAGAATCCACAGTCATAGAAATGAAGTATTTTTTATCTCCTGACTGCCAAACTACATAACTGAATAGTGTAGCTCTGTAGCCACAGCATGGAAAATGAAAGGTGTGAATGGTAAATGCCCTGAGGTCTCTAAATTACCTAAAGCATTCTCTCAGTAACTGAGAGAATGCTTTAGGTATCATCATTAATGCTTACGGTCTCATCACCTGCATTACAACCAATGCTGTGGATCCAGTTGAAAAACTAGGGTTTGGTGTTTCCCAGTGCAATATAGCCCCAATTTTGTGCTCCTCCTGGATTTTGCATAATACAATAAAGCTGTCACTGGTTTCTGAATATATACATATATATATACACAGTGCCCATTCAGAGCTCAAGGTCAGTATATGTTAGAGGGAAAAGAGGAGACCTTTAGGGACTGGCTGCATTGTTGGGGAAAAATATTTAAAAGAGCAGCTCTTCAAAGCTATACAACTATTTTAGGCACATAGTGTGATTCTTGGGGTTGTCCTGTGCAGGGTCAGGAGTTAGACTTCAATGTTTCTTGTGGGTCACTTCCAACTCATGGTATTCTAAGATTTTATGATTTTAGAAGCTACAGAAATATGATTGAGGTCAAGTAGTCAGCAAAGCAATTCTGAAATAGTCAAGGGTAAAAAAAAAAAATTATCACCATGATCTATTTGCACTTCATCATCTGGATATAACCACTGAATTCACAGATTGAGACAGCTAGAAGTCCAGAAATAATGTGATAAAATAAAAAAGGGAACAAAGGTTTGGAGTGGAATACAAATTATTTTTTTCTATCATTTTGAAACTGATGTGGAACAAATTGCTACCTGCATTCTTTTCGGTCATACCAATAACAAACCCATAAATAAATACAAAGCATAAGTGAAGTAGAGCACTGCTTTCCACAGCTCCTGCCCTCGATCCTGGCAAATACCAGGAATCACTCTACTTGTCTTCCACATGGTCTGATTAAAAGGTTTCTGAAATTCTATTTCACAGCTTTAGTGTTTTGAAAATGTTGTTATCCTCAGTTCTTTTCAATAGACAGAAACAGAGGTCTCCAGAGAGCCATTCATCTCATCCTAAGATAGGCATCTAAGACAGGTCAGCAAATGGTCTTCTGAAGATGATTCTATTAACTATAAAAGGAGAGCACACTCAGATATCCAACTTTTAGAAGTCTGTGATTAGACAAGATGATTTTCACTCATCAAGCTACTTTTGGATAAGTTTTTTTCCTCTTAAGATATAAAATCTCAACTTTTTAAACTAGGAAAATACACTACACCCTTGCTAATTTTAAAATCCTGCATATAGTAAGATCGTTTTTATTCTTCTGCACCCTAGACAAACTTTCAAGCCTTTCCTTTTTCCCCCACTTGAAATGTCAGCATACTAGAGGACATTGCCTTCTCTGTATTTCTAGGTGTAACTCAAATCAAAAGTATTTGAAAACTCACGAAAAACACTGTACTTGTCACATTTTCAGCTCTTGTTCAGAGATTTCCAGTTCATGTATGATTCGAAGGATCATCTAAATATTAGGATGCCTGTCCAAACTAAAATGACATTCCAGAATCTTGAGATTCATCTGTCATTGAAGATAATGTTGCCATTAAGAAAACCCCAGTTATCCCACTAGCAATGAAATACTGAGAATAACAGTAGTAAAAATGGCACTTACTGAATTTATAGTGATGCAAAGCTATGGGCTACCAGGAAAATGAACAAGGAACATGGGAGACGTTTTCCGTTATTTATACCAGGAGCTATGCTCTGCTCCTTGCTAAGAACACACCCCTCCTATGGAGTTTGCGCAGAGTCAGATGCTGTCCGCCCCAAACAACTGCATGTGTCAGTTCAAATTGCTCATTGAACGGTGACACCTCACTCATTTCATGCTCCTCACCCTTTTCTCTGTATCATTCCTTTCTTGTGACCCTTTATGTCAGAGATGTTAGTTTTAAAGCCAGCATGAGATTAACTACATAATGCTCCCCTTTCAAGCCTGCCTTCACTTTATCTCCATCCAGCTGAGTTGGACACCAGGATGCACTAAGCCCCCCCGGAAATGGCCGCAGCTCCCCGTAGCCTGTTTGTGTAACAGCTCACTCCTCTTTCCAACATGATCACAATAAGAAGAGGGGCCACATTGTTTCCAGAAATAAAACAGATTAATTTAATCCTAAACCTACTGCAGAGCCAGGATAATAATTATTTTTTTTAACTGTATGCTAAACCATTTCTGAGGAGGCTAAAATAGCTAGACATTTGTGTGCATGTTATTCTTGTTTAAGGAACAATCCTCATCTGGGTTTATTAGGGGTTTGGGTTTTCTCCCCCCATTAAAAAAAAATACATTCACCAAAAAAAAAAAAAATCAGAAGATTGCACAACCATTTGCTAGTCTCCATAAAATAAACATATTTAGAGTTTTCTCTCAGTCTGCCCACTGTTTCTTCAGCCAACCTTTACCCAAAGGTATGTTCACCATCTTTCAATGAACATTTATTACTACGTTTTTCCATGAAAGCCTGTATCTGCTCTCTTTTCTGATTAACCAGCTAATTGACACCTTTTATGAGGAGGCTTTTTTTCATGTTTTCCCCCTGCATATTTATTCTCTGCACAAGGCATTGATTTTCTTGTGTTTCTGCTATCCCAGGCAGTTCTGATTTCTTCCCTTCATGCTACACTGTAATAAAACAGGACAAATGCTGCAGTGTTCTCTCCTCAAAAAAAAAAAAACAGAATAAGATTTAACATGGATAGTATTTACAAATAAAGTTCACCTCTCTTAAGTTTATGCCTCTATAAACTAAGTTTCTAATAGTTTCAGTCTTTGTAAACTACTTACATTCCCTACAGTCAACATGGATAGAAAATTCCAGAGGGTAATTTAACCCCTGCCAAGATGGGTGCTCAAGGCAGAAGATACTGGCTCCTATCTCATCCATTAAATAAACACAGAACCATGATAATCTGGCAAAAACAAGACATGTATGGTTTGGCAGGGTCAAGTTGCAAGAGATGAGATTTCCCCATTGTGTCTGAATACCTTTAGGAACTTCTAGTCTTAAAAAACCCCAAAACAGCTGTTTTCATATAATCTGAAATAATCTTCAAGTGAAATGAGTAATGCTGGATCATTTATCACAGTTGAAAATGAAAATGAAAGCAATCACAGAGGACTGAGTTCCTAGTGATTACAGACTTTTTTTTCCATTTCCGTGTTCTTTTGGAAAGATAGTTGCTCAGAAAAAATGAGTAAGCAGTAGTTTTGATTGTGCATCAGCCAATGATACCCTTCCTATATACTTTAGAAAGATATATTTACTATGCTGATATGATGTTGCTAAGTACTGTTCAAGATCCATGTCTTGCTGAGGAGGTAGAAAAGAAGAAAAGGAAGAGTTATTTTATCTTATTTTTAAATCTAATTCAATATACAATTTTTTTCCTTTCTTGAATAAATTTAAAAATGTCAGCTTTTCCAAAGTTTGAAACGGCAAACATCCTAAAGCACTGTTTCACGTGATATATATAGAGATATCAAAACTAGTGATAAATATCAGCTCACCTACAAATAGACTCCTGCTGAAGGTATATAGCTATGTTGATCAAGAAAGTATCTGCAGATTTGGGAATTAAAGTTCCTAATTAATCTGGTAAGCTTATTCTAAACAAATTTATTTCTACTTTTGCAGAATAATATAAACTTGCACAGATGATAAGTATGTGAGGTATGTTGAATGATTTTTATTTGCCATATGCATTTACTGCATTGGGTTTTCTTGATGGCATCATTCTTCTGCCCCTCACTGTAGACCTAAAGCAGGTGTTGCAAACCTAAAACCTCCCAGAAACAGCAGGATCCATTTATCCCATGCCTGCCTATGATGTTGTGAAAACATTTCTTAATCTCCATCCCTGCTGCCTTTTGACAGGTGTATGCAAGATTAGACCTAAAAGAAGGAAAATATCTTCTAGGTAGTAGTGGGTGGAACTTTTGCACTCTGACTAAAGGGATCTCTTTACTTTTAGGCCAGCAAGCAAGGAATATAGTAGTTTTAGGATGTAGAGTTTTCAAAAGTTTAACTTGTTTTTGACAATTGAATTGATGTAGCACATTATGGATATGTGGAGGGAACTCTTGATCTTTTATTGAAATAAACTGTGGCTCATAACAGTGATCTGTATATAGATTATGGCATTAGAAAAACTATTTGGAATTAATCTGATACGATGAGGGGAATATGACAGGGCTCAATAGGACAAGAGATGCCTCCAGTTGTCTCTCCAAAATGGCTTCTGCATTTTTAACTTGTGGTGAGCTCTTTTTTACATCAGTGCTTTATCCCCAGGAAAACTAAATTGCCAGGAAACCTGAATTTATGATGAGCCAATCTAAAGATCATGTAGTCTCAGCCCACTGGAACCATGTTTATTATCCCTAAGTAGCAATTCAGGCTTTCTGCTATTCAGAAATAAATGAGCATTTTTATCTGCTTGTGTGCAGAATTTATGAAGCATACAGGAAAAGTCCCTGGTCACAACATTATTTACTTAGTGCTGCGAGGGGAGTTCCCTGGCAGCAAAAAAGAACTGTGATATGACTTGTTCTTAATATTCCTCTCTTCCCATCCTTGTTATGTCCCCTGCAGTACCATGGGAGAAGTTCTCATACCCATTCTGGGACATAAGCACATCTGGGTGCCTCCCTAGAGTGCCTGTACATTAATGCTCACAGCACAGGGAACAAATAGGAGGAATTAGGGCTATGATCTCATTGGAATCACAGAAATGTGGTGGGATTCTTCACACAACTGAATTACGATGGATGGAGACAGACTCTTTGGAAAGGGTGGCAAGAAGGGTGAATTATGCTGTATGTGAGGGAGCAGTTGAGATGGATGGAGCTGATGAAAGGGCTCAGAACCTGTGGGTCTGGATAGAGAACGAACCAACACAGGTGGTGTTGTGGGTGTCTGCTACAAATTGCCTGGTCAGAAAGAAGTGGGTTAGGTCTTCAGAAAGTTGGAAAAAGCCTCATATTCACTGCCCTGGTCCTCATGGGAAGTTAGTATCATGGTAATACCTTCTGGGGTGCGTTGATTGAGCAGATGATGATGGGAGCCACTTTGCTCATGTTATACCTACAAACGAGGAAGGGCCCTTCAGGTATCTGAGGCTGGGAGCAACCTTGGCTGCAGTGATTATGACAACTAGAATTCAGGAGCTGGAGAGGGGGGAACAAGGCAAAAGTAGGATTATAAACCTGGAATAGAGCAGAGCAGGCTTTGGCCTTTTTCAGAGATCTCCTTGCAAGAATGCCATGCAATATGTCCCCAGAGAAAAGAGGGGTCAGGGAGAGCCAGTTCATTATCAAAGATCACCTTCTCCATCCTCAAGGGTGGTCCATACTAATGAGCAGGAAATCAAGCAGAAGCAGTAGGAGGCCTGCATGGATAAGCAAGGAGCTCCTGACTCAACTCAGACATTAAAAGGAGACATACAGGAGGGGGAAGCAGGGATTTCAATGACATTTATGAGAAAACTCATGAAACATCAACAGTCTTAGCTTTCTAAAGAAATCCTGGTAGGGGACAGGACAAGGGATTTTAGTTAAAGAGAGCAGAAAAAACAATGCAGTCTATGCATTTCATATGGCATTACCTATGGAACTCAGCAGGTTTAATTCTAACTTGAAGCCCATCTGACAGAGGGTAACTTTTACAGAATAAGAGACTTATCATCCGTTGGGACAAAAAATGATCTGTGCTGTTGGTATTTTAGGTGATGTCTCATAACTTTCCCA
>VYZT01045407.1:33761-52180 GCA_013400735.1 Pomatostomus ruficeps
TCCCAGTGCCTTTATATGGATATTGAAAGGAAAGAATGATTGATATAGAACTGGAGGGTCTTCATATCTTTGGCAAGTAAGACAAAGCAGGCCATCAGTCCTCTGATTGCATTTTGTACAGTGGATATTTTCCAGCTCAGTGCTTAACCATTAACTTCTCAAGGTAAAATGACTACTCAGCGCAGTGAATATATTGAACATGGGAGAAAGACGTAGGAACCTTTAAATGGGCAAGAGTGGGTCATCCATCACTCCAGCCAATGGTGTGTCTATTCCAAATTCTGGCTGCCTGAAATTCCACTGGAAGGAGTCTATGAGCCGGGTGATAAATAAGCTGGCTGTGCACAAGCACAAATAAAAAGTGATGTGAGGGAAGAGGTGATGGAATAATGGTAAATAGCATCTAAAAAAGTTTTAAAAATTTGCATTACTAAGTCTGCATTCTCACAGTGCTCATTTTTTTCCCCTTTTTTTTTAAAATATAGAACATAATGTCTACTACTTCACTGATGCCTGGGGTCAGAAAACTATGGAGAGAATGCGGTACTCAAAATATAAACACATATCTTCATTTTGCAAAGTTTCTGACTAGACAAAGTGAAAAATAGCAAATAGATTCAATAAAAAGTACATATACTTAGCACTTCCATGATCTGCAAGGAAAATGTAGGTGCTTTAGTTTAAAAAATGGTGCAGAAGACTTTGTTGGACTATAAGACTTTAAAAAGATGATTTTTATATGTTTAGTGAAGAGATAACAACTTGTGTTTCATATAGATATATATACCTATGTGTACACACACAAAATTATGTATGAAGCTGATACAGTTAGGTGTATTACAGTAAGGAGCAGTGATCAATGCACCACAAAGCCATAAAGTTATATGCTAATGTGTTTTTCATGTCGCTGGAAAAAATCCAGGACTGACAGTATTAGCCAGATGATTCAAAATATGTAGTAAAAATAACACTAATGAAAGGTCAAAACTTTGCAAAAGGAACATTACAAAGCTCTTGGAAAGAGTTTTGGGACTCTCAAGGCCTCAGCTGACTCTTCGGATTATCAGGAAGGATCAGTCTTACCCCTTCTTGGGTATGCGAAATGAGTAAGAGCGCTATGCTGCCCACATTCACAGTATATTTTTTAAGATGAAGTAGAATCAGAAAATGTTAGGGGACCACAGAAACATATCCTCCAAAGCAGACTTAAGGGCTTCCTGACTCCAAAATTTTTATTAGCAGCAACATTCACTACACTGCAAATCACAGTTCCATTCACTGTATTCCTTACTTTCGGACTTACTGTGTTCAGAACTAGTAGATAAATTCCTCTCATGGCCATAGATATTTAGACTTCCCAAAACTAATAAATTGAGGTCTCCAGAGTACATCTAATGTGCTCAATGCTCTTCTGATTTTTTTTCAGCAGCAAATTCACATAAAGCCTCACACCTTTCAATCACACTGATTTATCAGGCACTGCCAAATAATTATTCAATCTATAGAGATCAGCATGTGATACTGACTAATGCCAGAATTTACCAAACTATAAAACAACAAAGGAACCGATTGGAATTGCAGGAGTAGATGCTATGCTGTCTTTACACTAAGATTAATCCAAACCCTAGCTCAACAACAGAATCTTAGAATAATATAAAACAATTGTGTAGTGAGTACACTCTTATCCCTGTTATAGCAGTTTTATTACAGTCCTCCTTCAGGTGGCATTTGTTTGAATAATTTGACAGTAAATATGAAGAGGGATAAGGGGCTGAAAGTATTCATGAAGTATTTTCTTGCAGTATTACTTGCAATATTACTTTCCTCTGATGTCTGTCTTTATCTGGTGAATTTAAAATTTCACTTTTTATATTAATTAATTTATAGAAAGGTTTTTGATATACTACAACATAACAAAAATTCTCACAATGTTACAATACTAAGCCTAATTTTAAAGGGTATTATATTTTTAGTGTTCTTAAACCACATTGATCTAAAACAAATATGCAATGAGACATCTGTGTAATCACATTATTATAGTTACAGAGAGAAAAAATAAAAATAATCCCAGTGACTCCAGCTGCCTTTCTTACAAACGATCCTATAATTTGAAGAAAAATAATGAAACTATACATAAAGCTAGTTTTCATGGGATTTTGAAAATTTTTGTGTTCTTAGTAAGGCAATAGACTATCAAAGCCAACTCCTGAAAATGTGCATTGTTCAGTAAATGTGTATTTTATTCACAGTAGGATGGTGTGAAAAATATTAGCCATGGAAAATAACAGTCAGAGTCTACAGAGATCTTATTAAAATGTCAAAACAAAACATCTTTCATGTAAATTATGCTAGCAACAAAATATAAATTATGACCATAGCAGTGAATGGAGAAACTCTTAATCAATTAATATAGAATATAGATTTATTGGTCTCTATTATTTCAGCATATAACTCTAATAAAGACTATTTTTATCCTTAAATTGGCATGCAGTTACCAGTCCACTGCTTCTGGAACAAAAAAGCTCCAGAAGATAACCTGTGATGTTTGAAATTCAGCCTGGGTATTTCAGGAGGCAAACTGACTTGGATCCTTCATCTCAAAAGTCTTGTATTTATTCTTGCAAGTTGCAGAACAATTCAAAGTAATCAGGGTGATAAAAGCAGTGAAATCTCATTTCCCTGAAAGCTTTTACTGTTCTTTTTGCAGTGTGTTAGTCTGGTGTTCTTAGTCCAGTGTGTTTTGAAGTTAAATTGTAAATTGGAAGGTTTTCAGGTAGATGCTAAGAATGTCTGCATAGGGCCAAAGTAGGAAAGGCTGTTTTTGGGGAGCCTTGTAAACACCAGACATGCAATTAATGCATATAAACTCATAAAAGCTGCAGACTAAATTAGTGAAGTCCCAAAATCAGCTATAGAATAATAGCATATTTTTTTTCCTTATTAACAAACTTATGGCCTACTGTCACCCTTTCCATTGCTTTCAGGTAAGTCTTCTACCAACATCCTTAGCTCCTCAAAGCTGTCATAACTAATAAAACAAGTTTGAAAACTCTGTTTCATATTGCTTCCTCAAATTGCTGAGTTTCTGTCCACCTCAGTGACCTAAAATTTCTGACTGACAGATTCCAAACCCTACATAGTGATTACTTATGATTTCATATGAATAACTTCCAACTAGAAAAAGATATTGTGCCTCAAATAAGGTGTAAAATTGTGTAAAATGTTTGTGTCTAGTTCTGGCAAACTGTAAGATACAAGGCTATATGCCTGCATTGTTCTGATGGACAGAAAAAATAATTTTTGTATTTTGGAGGGCTTTAAACTTGTATGAATATTATCTTCCCTGTCATTCCAAGGACTCTGCTTTGTAACTAGGCAACCATGCTATAGAAAACAGCATTATAGTATAATTTTTTTAATTCTCTAAAAAGTATACAGTTATTTGTCCACAGTGTTCTCTAAATTTTTCTATAATGCTGCATAAACAGACAAATCATGGGTTTGTGCCTTTGTACTATATTGCCTTTATTGATTATATTTACCTATATTGTGGGTGAGCTTCAGAACTTATTTCTGCCTTCATTTCTTGTTAGCAATTACCAGTCATTCCTTTCTCCACTTTGTGGCAGTGGATCCAAACAAAAAATATGATCAATTGTTCCTCTGTCCCAATGACTCTTTTGTGCAGGACACAGTGGAGCTCAGCTTGGTCATTAATCCTTTTCATCTATTAGGTCATGACTGTTTTAAGCTGTCTTGGCACCTGTGGGCACCACAACTCTTAACATGGTGATTTCTAGTCTAAATAGTGCTAAGGGCTTCGAGTTTTCCCACTCAAAGTGGGACAGAATTGAGATTTAAGTGAGAATTTCTGTACCATATTTATTGCAAAAGATAAAGATACTGTCAGGCTTCTAATAATAGAATTTGTATCTGTTCCTCTACCTTATGAATTTCATTATCAAGCAGCCAACCAAAAATTGCAGAGGATTAATCAGTTGCAGAGGATAGCAGGGTTTTGCAGATAATGTCCCTAGAGGGAAGTGCGGAGTGGGCTGAACCTGGATGTATGGAATGAACATGGTATGAATGTCACTTCAAAGTTACCTCTGGCATTGCTGTCTCTTCCTTGTCTCGGACCAATATAAAAATCCCTCAAAGTTAATACCCAGAAGCCTCCACTGGGAAGTATGGCTGCCCACTCATTTTGGTAGATGGGCTTGGGATGACTGTGCACCCTCATGCAAAAATCCTGTCCCTAGATTAAATTCAAAGTGTTATTTTTAGATAAAAAAATCGTTTAATGGACAAACCCTGGTGACATGACTCTTAGTTACAAGAGAATCAAGACTATACCGATTTACACTGGAATGCAATACACAGTTTGTGATGGATATTTAGCCTGTGCTTCAGGGTTTATGCACATCTTTGTTCGGGCACAGAGATGGGATTGCGTGTGTGTTTTTGTGTGTGTGTCCAGACTGCCTCCCCTTTGCAATCATGGGGTTCCTTTGAAATGTGGCATTGGAACTGCTAGAGACAGGATACTGGGTCCAGAGTCTAATCCAGCACACCAATTGCTGATTTCCCACTCTCCCAATTCCTCTTCTTAGAAAGCTGAGGCATCAGCAGTGCTATTTGTGAGTCTTCACACGCACACAGGTACTGCCCTCCCCCTGCCCCACCCTGCTCCAATAAAATCAATGTAATGTGGTGATGAGATTTATAGCAGCTGCTTGAGATTAGTCTCTGATAAGCTTCTCTTACTGTTTCTATGGAGGAACCTTCTACTTTTTAGCACCAACAAAATATTAGTTCACATGAAAGTATTGAATAGACAGTGCTTTAACCAACATACAGTGTCGATGTCGCACTGTATGGACACAAACACACGTAGCCGACCAGGCCAAGGAGCCAAAAAGGAGAGCCAAAAGAGCGAGCCAAATGAGAGAGCCAAAGGAGGGTCCAAAAAGAGCGAGGGCAGAACCCTCTGACCTTTATTTATATGTTCATAGAAATCACCGTGGATTGGAGGTAGAAATTACCACCTCTCAATCACACTGGTCAAAGGACAAATCCATCACATGTCTCCACCTAGGAGAATGGAATGAAAACAACAAGGACAGTTAGCAAAAACATGGCCATGTTTACAACAGCGTGTGTGAGAAAGTACTACAGCAAAGAGAAACATTGAAAAACAGCAAAACTCAGGACAACAATACAGTAATAACATTATGAAACAAGGAAAGGACAGCTGTCCAAGAAGCCAATTTTTTGTACTAAGAAGACATTGATAAGTGCACAGAAATTTGTACTAGATGCATGAGGTGGATTTAGTTGAGTTCATAACAGAATTGTAGGTAATATGTTATTTACTTCTTTGCAACTTACATGCATGCCTTCAGAACATGATCAGTAAATACTAGAAAACGAATTCACTGTTTCCTAAGCACTGCAAGGGAATAAGAGCAATACTTCTTTATCCTGATGGCTTTCTGAGAATTATCCTATATTTGTAAAGTTGGTTAAAGTATACATTTTTACATATTACTGTATCCCAGGTTGCTAATTCACCTGCTTAGTTTTAATCTTATGACACTTTATAGTTTTTTTCCCCTTGTAATCATTATTTCTTGATAAATGGGATTGCCTAAAAGCTCTGATATCACTAAATGTAAGTTTCCATCCCTCAGGCTTGGAGATGAAACCTTGAAAGCATTAACTGAGAGTTCTTTACAAGTTTAGAGACCAGCAAGGAAACAAAAGATAATGTACAACTTTTAAAAATCTTGTTTTAAAGTCAGTCTCATGATGTTTTGGGCTCTGATCCATCATTTCTGAATTTTTGAGCTGATGATAGCTGCATGCTGCAGAGGAGAGACACAAAGAATCTGATTTAATGGTTTGTGTTTAGGTTTCCTTTACTGTAAGTCTTCATTCACACACCTTTTTAAAATTTATTTTATTTTTATGGATATTTTGTCTGAATCAGAACAAGGGATCTTAAATTCTTCAGGCCAGATATTTTAGCAATCTCTGCAGTCTTATGGCCACATGCTCTTTCCAAAAGTCATTTTTACAATGTAAGTAGTAGCATTAGTAAATTTCACAGAGCTTCCTAGGAGCTCTTTCATCTGTCCATGTAAAACTGTATCTCCATTTAAATAAAGCAAGACACTTTGATTTGAATTACATGACAAAATATTCCGGTTTGCCCAAATATGTCTAGACTTCAAATGTCTGCAGTCTTATTACTACTGTGCACTTTATCTCCTTTACAAACAGGGTTGCAAATACGTACAAATGAAAGAACAAGAAGGTGAAGAAAAATTTATCAATCCATAGAGGGCTTGACCCAATGCTTACAAAGGAGTAACAGCAAGCTGGGAGCCAGATAAGAGTGCAAGCCTGAGCAGCTGCCAAGAGATTGGAAATCTCTTTTGGCAGGATAAACTGTCTGAAATCATGGTGAGGAATGAGGATAGAATTGCATTTGATGTTGTGCACCAATGGCAAAGTGGGGATTCAACAGTTCAAGGATAAACACATCATGAGCAACTGGCTCACAGGTCAGGCACAAAGGGTTTAGTGAATGGGGTGACACCAGATGGGTGACCTGTCACTAGTGGGGTTCTACAGGGATCCATCCTCAGTCTTATGCTCTTCAACATCTTCATAAACAACTTGGATGCAGGACTGGAAGGGACACTAAGCAGGTTTGTAAATTATTCAAAACTGAGAGGAGCTATTGACCCTCAAAGGCAGAGAATCCCTGCAGAGAAACCCCAACAAAGTGGAGGGCTGGGCAATCCCCAACTGTTTGAACTTCAACAAATATTAGTGTTGGGTTCTGTACCTGGGATGGGGAAACCTTGCATGTACAGACAGACTGGGAAATGAGAGGTTGGAAAGCAGTGCCACGGAAAGGAGCCTGGGGGTCCTGGTCGATGGCAAGGTAACCATGAGTCAGCCAGGCAGCCAGGAGGGTCAACCCTGTCCTGGGGGGCATCAGGCCTGGCATCGCCAGCCAGGCAAGTTCTTCACCCAGAGGGTGATTGGGCACTGGAACAGGCTCCACAGGGAAGTGGTCACAACACTGACCCTGACAGAGTTCAAGAACTGTTTGGACAACGCTTTCAGACACGTGTGACTCTTGGAGACGGTCCTGTGAAGGGCCAGGAGCTGGACTCAATGATCCTTGTAGGTCCCTTTCAACCCAGCATATTCTGTGATTTGGTATAACTACTTCTTTTAACACAGCTGACAAGCCCACAGTTCTCTGTTCCTCTCTGTTTCCTCAGATGAATGGTGCAAGCTTACCTTAACACAGACACTACCTGACACACCCAATTCAGGAGCACAAGCAGTGATGCAGAGATGAAGACCCACCCTTATACTCTCCCATTCCTCCCCCTAAAAAACCAAAACACCAAAAAACCCAAACAACAAAATAGTCAGACCTTAGATGGACAGAACTGCCCTCAGAAAATTCTTGCTGTCAGTCTCCACTGACTTCCTAGGGACCCAGGAGAACTACAGTAGTAAGGTGACTTTCAGGTAAGCAGAGTCTGTTCCTCTCAAATGCAAATGTCTTAAGCAGGAAGTTGATGGGTGTAGTCATGACCCCTACAGTGTGATTCTAATTCATCTTCTTACTTCAATGGCTTTTTGACAATTTGGCCATTCATTTGGAGAAGACATATGAGAAGTGGGCCCTGGCGGACAGACAGCACTACGGAGTTGGCCTGATGGATAACCAGAATAATTATTCAAGTGGATGGTCTGATACAACTAATTATGTATTTTTTAAACACATAAATTTTGTATGTTTCAAAACCTCCAATATTCTGACAAGATTTCAAACTGTGCTAAGTCACAAAAGTCTTGAGGAATTGTTAAACCAGATGTCGTGCATCCCTCTCTTAGATGCGTTTCTTGAGGCAGTCTGAGAACACTGGGTTCTCAGTGATTGGGGCAGACTTGGCTTGGGATTTAACGGGCATCTGATTTATTTCCCTAAGTGTACGTTGTGCTCCATTTAAGAGGGACCTCCTGGAGGAAGGGGAGGTTGTTCCTTCCCTTCGGGGCACTGAGTGTCCTCAAAAAGAGAAAGCTCAGGAGACTGTAGGATGGACTGAGAAGGTAAGTTATAAAAGGGGGTCTGGACATCATGCGCGGTTTGCTTTAGAAGACAACAACAAAGATAACAGAGCAGGCCAGCAGGCTTTGGAGGTGAAGGGAGGAAATTCTAGAGGACTAGAGCAGACAAAGCAGAATTTGCAACCAATCAGAAATCTGTAAAGTTACCTGGAATCATGGACTACCCTTCAAAACACACTGGACTTGTAAGAACTCTGTAGAAAATTCAATTTCTCTTTATGTCCTCTTTTGTCTCCCCTTTAAAAAGCTAAGATTTTAGGTTTTAGTTTTCATTCAGACAAAACTTTTATTTCTGAGCGTAAGGCAGACATGCAATAACCTAACTTTGAAAGAAAGTTCCCCTATCTGGGGAAAAAAGTGCTTTAGCATATTGCAAACAAATAGTTGTACTAATCTCAGCAGAGAAATACAAGAAGTCTTTAATAGGACATTTATATCATCTTAAAACCACTCATAAGGTGCTCACTGGACTGATTTAAATCTACAGTCATAAAAGCATTTCATGGAACATAAAGTGAGCAGCCACCTTCCTCACTCCTTCCTTACTGCTCCGCCACAAGTAAAAAGAAGAATCTCATTTAGCTCTGTGTTCCTTGCTGCATGAAGCCAGCAAGCTTCTTGACAGTTTCACTGATATTTTTCTGGCTGCTAAGCTCCAACCTAGTTCTGAACCTCAGCCATTTTATGAGGCCAGCAGTGATTTGAAAATACCAATGCCTGATGTTTACATGGAAGAAGTCGTGATTTCTTGAATTCTAATTGAAAACTGAAATTCCATTCACCTGTAGCTACAGAAACTAAAGAGATGGGTTGGGCAGTGGGACCTTGTGTATTGCTGTATGACCATTTTTTCACTGGCTTTGTGGAAATTGTGCTGTGTTTCTTTTTTTGCAAGAGCTAGGAATATCTGCTAAGTATGTTACTGTTCTTTCAAGAAACAGAATCACTTTAAATTCCTTTATTATTGCATTTGGATGTAAAATGCTTATCTGTAGAAGATCTGGGTGCACATTACAAAATTTAGATCAGAATTAGGCAACCATTTCTGTGACAACCCCCACATAGCACCCAAAATAGCTACTCTGAAAAGGAGTGATATGAGGCACATGATAAAATGTCAGTGAATTCTAAAGACTGTTTCTACTAGGGAGCACAAAGAAAGTCATCTTGCATTGTGCTCTAAAATGTCTCTACCCCGTAAGCTGATCTGCACAGACTGATGGTTCTTATGCTGTGCATTGGCTCTTTGGGTCCCTTTTGACTCCAGAAGATGTGTATGTCCATTTGTGTCATCAAGGTGCATGATCTAGGCTGAAACAGCCTGCCCTGGGGAATGCTCTGCAGCCCATCCTTGCTCTCAACTTCAGGGTGTAGCATGCTGCAAAGGGGGAAGGGTAAAACAGGTCTGAGATAATGAGCATGGAGACCAAACAGGTTATGAATTTCACCCAGACTAGAACTGGCAGCCAAAGAAGTGAGTACAGGTGTGAAGTTCTCTTGTCAGTGTTTCTTAATGATCTGGGCAAACAGATTTCTGCTAGCAGAAAACATGGTATGAGTGCCTTCGCTTGAGGGTTACTCAGGCATGTGACAGGCCACTTGCTGATGGGTATTGGAAGGTTAGTTTTCTATTTCCTCCTAACTGAAAGCATTAGGCTTGTCCACTGTAGTAAGTAAATAGTTTTCTAAATGCACTGTATTTACAGAATGCCTTTAATCAACTGCACTACATTTCTAAAAATTGCACACACTTTCCTAAGAAAATTCTGTGAACTTTATGGCATATTATTGTCCTTTTCAGCTTTGCAGTCCCTGCTGGTCTTTCACACCATATTTCCAAGATAGTTATTCTCCAGTGTTTATTGTTAAGAAATATTGGGGACTCAGTTTCTGTCCTAGAAACCCTACAGAGCTTGAACAAAAATCAAAATCCTTAGTGATGCTCACCAGCGGTCACTTGAATAAACAGAAGTGTCTTGAGCATGCAAGACTCCTTATCATGTTACTCAGTATGCTGAGCAAGTAACTATCTTCCTTTACTTTAAACTACAGACATATTTGCAGTCTTCTCTTCTGCCTGGAAAAAATGGATTTCTTAATGCAAGCCACATGAAATAGTTGTCTATACACACCTGGCAAACACAGATTTACACTGATAACAACCCCTGGTGCACAGACTGGCTGTTCTCTTGGTGCTATAGCTAGGAACAGCAGCTGCAGGGTGCTGTAACTTACCCCAGCTAAAAGTAATTCCTTTCTGCCTGAGATCTCACATATAACTCATAGGCCTAGATGTGATGTATTAAACCCACAATTAAGATCAAAAGAACACATCGTAGTGGATAAAATATGGGGTGTGTCATCTTTCAAAGTATAGACTGGAAATTTTAAGACTACATGCTGAAGTTTGGCTCTTCAGATACTCAGGCAACTCTGTATAAGCTGCTTGGTTTTTAGAAGTAACTAGCAATCTCTTTTCCATTTCTGAATGTTTAATTTTACTGACAAGTAGGCCACCCATGTGCAAGTGCCTAAACAGGGACTGAAAAGACTAGGTTTTGGCACCCAGATAGAAATGCTGTGTCTGTGAAGTTTCTGTTCATTGGGAAAATCTGCGCTTTTTTCCCCTTTTTTTTTCTCTCTCTCCTCTGCCTGTAAGCTATTTTGCACTTGTGAAATCGCTTTTGTCCCTCTTTGCTCCAACGGTTGTATATACTCCCCAGGAAAATCCACAAAGAATAGAAGTTTACAGTACTTCTTGAGTTTCACCCTAATGTCCCATTCTAATAGGGAAAACAAAACAAATACTTTGTGTTCGTAGACAGAAAAACTGGAAAATTTATAATTCATAACTAATGCTATTGGGTAATAATAATAAAATAAATATTTTAAACTTCAGACTACAAGGAAAAACAAAGGCTTCCTACCCCAGTATTACTCTACTATAACAATCTTGTCCTTGGTTTTGATGATGTCTTAATAAAAAATTGAATATGCCTCTGATTTTTAAAATTCAACACATATTTGATCAATTAAATCACAGATAGGACTAGAAAGACTTCAGGGGTAATCCTGTTTTTTAACATTTTATTAACTTAAAAATGCATACTTTGATCACTTTCTCTGAAGCTGCCACAAAATTTTCAGTCTGCAGTGTGTTTTGGTTAAAGTATGAAAAAAGCCCTGATGGCAGAATTCAGATCTGCCTTTGAGAAAGAGAGTGGATGAGGTTTCACTTTTCCTCAATTTTCCTTTTATTGCAAATAAATTTAAAGCACATTTACTTGCACATTAGCATTTCAAATTTTTTTCTGATTCATCTTTATATTTTCTTATGATTTGTGAAATCATATTTATTCAAACAACACTTAAACACGTGCATAACTGTGTGATTGTTTCAGGTTATATTTCAGACTAAGTGAAGCCATGAATAGGGCTGATTATAAGCATGTCTGAGATTTTCTTGAATTGGGTCCATTTGTCCGTAAAAGAGCAACTGTAGATAACAGTTCTTTCCATATTCTGATTTGAGTATTTCATACATATCCCTTCCAGAAAAGTGAATCCTTTTTTATAAAGATAGCTTTATTTTGACATAACTAAAGTATTGGCATTGAATAATTGGTATTATTCATTGAAGTAGAAAATGTCACTATCTTCATGTTGTCTAAGGTCCTCTTCCTTACCACGATCTCATCTGTGTATTGCAACATAGGCAAATATTCTATATAATGGCATGTTTTTTAATGCTACGGGTTCAATATACTGCAAAGCTTTTCAGTTCATAGTAGCAACCAGTATTTTTGTTAACTCTGTTTATAACAGGTCTGCTTATATAGGTTTGACTACACGTCTGGCTTAAGGAGGATTGTTGCATCAGTTAAAATATTCTTGCTTATGTTGTTCTATGCAATTCAGTATCCTTGAGGCTTCTAGATTTGTTTCTTAACTGGCAAGAAAGAAAATCTGATCTGCTATTTAAATTTTCAACCATCTATGATCTAATCTTGCACTTGTATGTGACAGACCATGTCCACCACAGTAAATTATTCAGCAAAATCAAAAATGTGCAGGGCTTAACAGTCTGCATGGGTCAATAAAAAAACAGGCCTGAAAAAATTTCTATTTGACACAGGTGCCAAAAATGATATATAGAAGCTGGTGCATAGATTCAAGGTAAGCAGAGGCACTTCTTGATAATGCTGTAAATGTAGACAAGGAGAAAAATCTGTAACGATTACAGTGTTTTTATACAGAATTGTATAGTGTTGGTAAGCACCAGGATATTAAAATTCATTCTAAAAACTGCATGTTTCATAGGCTCAAGGCTGAAAAAATAATGTAGCAGTTTAAAGTACAGGTACCCAGAGTGCTGCAGGACTTACTACATAACAGAGTCATAACCAACTATCTTTAGAAACAGCATTCAGTAAGTAGCAGATCACAATGACCAAATATCTTCCTCTGAAACTTTGCATCACCAGCTATGTATTAACACTTCCTTACTCAATGGATTTTATTATGACATTTCTCTACACATTGTTGTCATTTGGATATGAGTAATATCAAGAACTGCAGAAAAATCGTTCAGCTCTTATAAAAAACCCCATTCCAACTTGATGAATTTTAAACCATTTTGAAGATGAGACACAGCACTTTAAAGGATCTTTTAAAATATTCCAAATCATTAAAAACTCTACTTGACTAGTCCTAAAAAATCTATAGTGATGAGTTTTTAAATTCACTGAAAGGAAAACTTGTGAGACCTACAGAAGTATTAAAATATTATGTCTTTTGTTTAAGAGTCTACCTGTCTTCATTTAAATTGTATAGGATCAAATTTTTATGCACCTTGTAAATGACAAGAGTTACTATTGGTCCAGCTGCAGGGCTAAAAGTTTGTGCTGGGTGGTATCCAGGAAAGCCCAAAGTATTTTCTTCTGGGGATTATTTAGTGCCTTAGAAGGAAAAATTAAAAACCTTAGAACTCAGGAACAAAAAATAAAAGTTTCTTTATGTCAGTTGTAAAGATATATATACAATGCATCTTCATAGCAGATTCTCTAGGACTAAAACAACAGGGTCTTCAAAAAATTAAGTGTTTACAGTGACTGGTTTTACAGATTACTTGGTTTTAAAGTTTAGATAGTATAACATTCCTGTCGGCATTACATATGTCTGCCATTTCCTTCAGAACAGGGAGCATTATAAAATGACCCAGATTCCCTTCTCTAAAAATGCCTATGAAACTGCCATATTGTATGAAGTTAAGGCTTTTGCTGGCCCACAGTCTACACAAGGATATCTATGATTATAAAACATAAAACATAAGTATTAAGTGTCTTAATTTGATTACTTTGGCCAGGAATAATAAAAGGGTAATAGTATATAGTAACAATGCATCCTCAAAAAGCTGTATTTACTATGCTATTCTAAAAAAAAAAAAAAAAAAGTAAAAAAAAGCCAGGTAGGAATTCAGCCAGGAATTCAGGAATTGACATCAGATTCCTACTTTAAGATTAGGAGCTTCACGTTCAATTATTATTTGTTACGGAGATACTGAGTACGTTGGTTTGCTGTCTCTGGCTGTCTGTTCTTTTTCAGTGTTTACACATACCTTTGTCATATTCAAATGGGTTTTGCTTCACCTGACTTTAGTTATCTGGAAGAGAGTCCTCTAGTGAAAGGTAGGCATCTTCGAGTTAACAAAGACAAGAAAGCACTTGCAATTATTGTCACTTTTCCTAGAAAGAGATGGTTTGGAGTGATAGGTGCCTGTACACCTACCTAGAGGTAGGATATGACTAGCTAGGCTGGATCGTGAATTTTTGTTTGTTGTTGAGAAGAATCCCACTGTAGTAACTGAAAGGTATAAATGTATGTGCAAGAGTTCAGTCATGACACAGTCTAATTGAGGTTCCTGCAAATGAAGATAAAATACCAAAATATTATTTCAATGTACAGTTGATGGCTTCAAAGCCAGTCCAAACTACACATATCAACACTCACTCTTGAAACAGAACAACACCCACCACTTCGCTTCTTTGGGTAGGCAGATTTTAATCTTTTACTATGAGACTGACAGTTTTGTATCCAGTTGCTATGACAGCAGAAACCAAAGAACCATGAACCAAAGTTCACTCTCATACCCCAGTTTCCTTCCCCATGTGTGATTCTCACATTGCACAGCTCAAAAAGGTTACCAGTATTTAGCACAGTAGGAAGGACACTTGTCCAGGTTCTTTCTTCATGTCTCACATCTGGGAGTGGACTCCCATGATACTGCTATTAATGGACCTCCAGGATGTTGGCTGTTTCAAGAGTATCTCCACAGGCATTCTGGAAAATTTGCAATGTTGCAATAGCTTCTGCCTAAGAAAACAAAAATATGAAAGGAACTATAAACACAGCAATACTACATGTATCTATTTGGAAAGCCAAAGAAAGAGGAGATAATTTCAGCTTCATTTCAAATTTTAATGACTTTCATCAAGGCCTATAATTTTGGGTATACACCCTTTGTTTACCTTATTAATATTTATAAACAACAATCTTTTTTACCTCTTAGTCTTTGTTTTGCTAGGCAAAAGTTTCATAAGACTGACTCTTCATTACCTTTTACAGTCCTGTACCTGCTTTCATTTTTCTTAAATGTACTTTTTGAATAAGCTGAGTATGGCATTTCTGATCAGATCTTATGCTTTCTGCTTTTCTATAGATCTCTACTGGAAATAGTTCAGCCAGTATATCCTAGGATCACATTTGCCTTTTCACTGAAAGACCCTGAAACCACAGAAATTCTGGTGACCCTTTAGAATTTCTTCATTTCTCTGGCACTCACCGGTACGCTTTAAGGCACCTTTATGTGAGAAGCCTTGAAGCATGAAGTGCTCAAGACAGGAACCTTGTTTGATACAGAACATATGTGCTTAATTTTATATATGGTGTATCATTTCATCAGCTTCAGTTAGCTTTGTAGGATCTTGGCCTATCTCCTCAGTCTATAAATAAATAATGACAGATTTATAAATAAATCAGTTTCTAACCAGCTGAAACTGTGTTATCTTTGTAGCTTTTACCAGTCAATAGAGCAGCATGAATGACAGGCACAGGTTATGCAGTTTAAAAAAAATCTAGTATAACAATAAATAAATACCACATATAATAAATAAGTACCACATAAACATTTTGATGTACCAGCATGAAATATTTCCTATGGTGTTTCAGAAAATGCCCAAGCTGTTTACATTTATGCTAGGCCAGGAAGTGCTTTTTAGCTGGCAGTTCAGTTCTCCCAATATAAATAGATAATCAATCATTCTTTGGTGCTATTGTTTTAAAGAATAGTTTGAAACCCAATTCACAGTGAGTGTTAGTACGGCCTGTTCTTTTTGTTCTTGTATCAATACACATTCTAATATTAAAAAGTGCATTGTTTTCATCTGGCTGCAAGAGTATGTGTGTTGGCCTCTACTATAATTTTGTAAGTTCTTGGTTGGTGGGAGAGTGCAGGTGCAAGCCTGCAGAAGAGACTGAAACTCTGTGAAGGCATGAAGTAAAGCACATATCAATCTATTCAGAGAACAAACACACAAATGAAAACACTTAAATGGAGAAAATCCATTCCTATACTGAGAATAATTGCATTACAGTGTAGAGTTTGTGTGGAGACAAATTTGAATTTCACCTGCCTTCCTGTTTTGCTCACTCAGAGGAAACTTATGGAGACCGAAACTCCAGTTAAACTCCTCATTTAAAGCCTGATGCAGGACATAAGTGTAAGGCAATGCATCTGTACTGGTCTTGTGTCAGGAGTCCCCAGTTTATCACTTTTCCAGAAGATGTAGTATGAAGAATGCTTGACTTTACTTATGTTGTCACAAACCGGCCTTGTCATGTTCCTGTCACAACGAGGACTCCGTTCCTTCAGTCTCTTTCCTGGCATGGCTAGAGAGGTCACAGGATGGTGACAGAAGCCAGGCGGTGGATTTCAGCCCGGTGCCCATCCTCGGTCCAACACTGATGAGCACTCAGTGCGAGGGGTGAAAGCCAAAAGGCCCTTCTCCACCCTGGGGGACTGCATGGAGCAGTGTGGTCATCAAAGGAAAGCGAGCTCTTTGCTTTCCCAAGTTTTTCTTTGCAAGGCCCAGGGTGCTGCTCCCGGACTGGGGAGGAGGAGTCGCCTTCTGCTCACCAGGGTGCCCTTCCCCTCTCGCTCAGCGTGCCGGCCCCTGCCCCGGGGAACCGCAGCCGTGTTCCTCGCACGCCGACCCCACCCCCGCCTTCTTTCCCCGGTACCGCGGCTCCGGGAGGCGCTGGGGGAGCCCTGGGCTCGGCCCGGCGGCCGCAGCGCCGCCTCGGGCAGGAGCCGGCGATCGGCGCTCGCCCGGGCCGCCGCCCGCGCCCCCGCTCCCCGCCGGAGCGGACACACCGCGGGCGAGAGGAGAGGCTCCCCCGGTACACCCTGCGCTCTCCTCAGCACCCGCCTCCCGCCTCGGGGGTGCTGCAGAGGGGCGGCGGAGCGCTGCCGCCTCCCCCTCCGGCTCCCGGGGCTGCAGGCAGCGCTCCTGCCGGGCAGCCCAGGCGCTCGCTTCGGCCCCGGACTTACCCCGGGAGAGCACACGGCAGGCGGAGAGCGGGGCGGGGGGGAGCGGAGGGGGAGGGCTGCGCGCAGATGAGCGCTGGTCCTGCGAGATGCTGCACGCCCAGCTCCCCGCCGGAGGGGGGTAGCAGCCGCTGTCTCCGCCGGCTCCTGCTTTTTTTGCAAGGGCTGTTGCTGCCACTGGACGCAACCTTCTTCCGACATGGAGCTGCTGCTGCTGCTGCCGCCTCCGCTGCTGCTGCTGGAGTGAGTGAGTGTGACGGGCAGAGCTAGCCGGCCGCATGGATGGATGTGTTTAGCTTTGTGAAGATTGGGAAGCTCTCCGGGTAGGTGTTTGCCGCTGCCGCTCCGCGAACCGCGGGCGTCCCGCGGCTGCGGGCGCTGCCCGTGTCCTGCGGGAGCAGGGAGGGATGGGGGCTGCCCGGCGGGGGGAGCAGCGCCCACGCCGCTCCCAACTTCTCTGGCAGCGAGGCAAGGGTCTCGGTGCCGGGGTGGGACGCTGGGCGCTCGCTGCCACTGGCACCTGCCCGGGCCGCGCCGATGTCCCTGCGCGGGATAGGTGGTCGCCCTCTCTCTTGCGAAGGGACAATGAACTGCGGCCGCAGTTGGGCGAGAGCGGTGCCCTCCTTGAGACGCCGGCCAGAATGGGCGGTCAGAGCGCTTCTGAAAATGCAAAAGCGGCGCCAGGAGCCGGAACCGGGGCACGGTGGCGGTGTTTGAGGGGTGTGCTGGCGTTTGGGGGGTGGTGGCCGCGGTGCGGGTATCGGTCTTCTGCCGGAGCGGGGGGCGAAGTTCCGAGCAGCGAGCAGCGCCTGGCCGGGCCGCGCCGCCGGGAGGGTCTCGCCCTGCCCCTCCGCTCCGTTCCCGCGGTACGCGCCGCCGCGGGCACGCCGGCTCCCCCAGGAGCCGTGTTTTTGGAGAAGTGCTGAAATCGTCGCCACTTGCATCGTTTGTGAGCGCTGGCCCTCCGCCGTTTCACACGGCGATGGGTGCAGGGGCGAGAGTGAATTTGGCGTCTCTCATCCCTTGCTTGTGACGCTCGTACTTCTTGTTGTTTAAACGAGAGGTTGATTTGTATTATTTTTCTCTATTTCTTTGTTTTCCGAATAAACCTTTTCTTGAATGGCCTCAGAGTTGTGGTCTCAGCCTGTGGACTGTTGCGCTCGCAGCTGGTTGCCAGGCCTGGAACTGCATAGGTACATCAAGAGGCACAACAGCCCCCTGTTACAATGTTCCCACCGTAGTTAAGCGTGACTGGAGGTAGCCCTTCGCAGGTACACAGGGATTGTGGTCTATCTCAAAGATGCAGTATGAAAGTACTCGAGTCACATTTTCTTTTTCAGGGTTCTGGTGTGGATAATCTTCCTAAACGATTTAGCTTTGATCACTGTAACTAGGAGTGTTTCAAATTCTTATGATTCACTGGTTCCTACACCATAGTTACCATCTCCTTTTCTGTTTATGAGGCACAAATTGGATGTTATACAAAAGGGAGGAAGGCCTTGTTAAGGAAATACAAAAGGTGGCTTGCTCCAGTGACGGTCAGGTAGGGAGCTTGTCAAAATGACAGATGGTCTATAAAAAACAAATATTGCATGGCTGGAAGTTACAGAGTGCCACAGGTGCAGGCATTGCCCTTCCCTTCCCCCCCCCCCCC